>ML109874.1:0-56617 GCA_003697995.1 Taxidea taxus jeffersonii | reverse complement strand
TACATTATATGTTTAAATAAAGCTTAAATAAAAAAAAAAAAGAAATATCCAAAATAATACTACGATGAAATTAGTCTACATAATTTTAAGTGCATGTCTGATTATCCCATTAGAAGAAATTCCTAGACGTGTAACTGCTAGGACCAAAATCTTTGGAAAAAAAAAAATGTCAAGCCTCTTGATACCTTTGGACAATCTGCCACTTAAGAGGGGCCGTGTCAAGTGCGCACCCACCCGTGGGGTATGCCACAGAAGCTGGGCCAACATGGAGACTGTAAATAGCCCTTGCCAGTCTGGAAGGTGTAAATGGCAACCCTTTTGCTTTCATGTGCATGTCTTTGATTGCCATCCAAGTTTTGTAATCTCTTCTATAACTTTTGGCCATTTCTATTTCTTTTCCTGAGAACTGTACTTGTATACTTTTTGCCTATTTTTCCATTTTTTCTTTGATTTTTAAGAGTTCCTTTATCCTATATTGGAGATGTGATCCTTGGACTGTTCTGTACTGGATGGTTTTGTGTGTTGAAATAGTCTCAGTTTGTTTTAGGCCTTTTGCTTTTGTTTATAATGGCTGTAGATGTGCAAGTTTTGAGTTTTTAGGGAGTCAAATCTAATGATTTTTTAATTGATTCCTTCCCACACTAATACGATATGCTCTTTTTTTTTTTTTAAGATTTTGTTTATTTATTTGAGAGAGAGTGAGAGACAGAGAGCGAGAGAGCACAAGCGGGGGGAGCTGCAGGCAGAAGGAGAAGCAGACTGCCTGCTGAGCATGGAGCCTGGTGTGGAACTTGATCCCAGGACCCGGAGATCATGACCCAAGTGGAAGGCAGCCACTTAACTGACTGAGCCACCCAGGTGCCCCTTAATATGATAAAATCTTCATTTAAGTTTTCTTCTCATTCTTTTTTGGTTTAAAGGAAATATCTTTTAAATATTCTATCTGTTTAGAGTTTTATGCTGTATATAGTAGAATCTATGAATCTACCTATTCCCTCCCCAAGATTAAATATCCTAATAATAGTGATTTAACAATTCACCTTCATACACTGATTTGGGCATTCCATTCTATTCTATTTCTTCCCATCCCACTCTCCTTCACTCCATTACCCTGCATGTGCCACTAACACAAAGCTTTGCTACTGCAGGTTTATATTTTATATGTAACAGTACCAGACCCCCTTAATTATTTTCTTTTCAAAAATTTCTTGGATAGTCTAAATGCTTATGCTTCCAGATGGATGTCAGAATCATTTTATCAAGTTCTAAAAAAACACACCATTGGGATTTGGTTGCATTAGGCTCATAAAATATACATCCACTAATTCTAGTTAATTCCATTAAAGTAATTAAAGGAAGGTTAAAATTAAAAAGTTAAAAAAAATCCATTTGTTGTACCTTATTCCTAAATATTGTTCCAAGATTAAAAATGGCCTTGGGTATCAGCTTAAAATAGACTGTTACAACTATAAGATGTTTTCTGTAACTCCACAATAACAATAAAGAAAATACCTATAGAAGAGACACAAAAGAAAATGAGAAAGGAATAAAAAGCATGTCACCACAAAAAAATCAATGACACACAAGACAGCTAAAAAGAAAAAAGAGAGACAAAGAGCTGCAAAACAGAAAATTAAATGCACTGGTAAGACCTTCCCTATCAGTAATTAGCACAAATGTTAATAGATTAAACTCCCCAATCAAAAGATGCAGAGTGCTTGAATGGATAAAAAAAAAAAATAAGATCCAGCTATATGCTGCCTATAAGAGACCCATTTAGATTTAAGAATACACATAGGCTGAAAGTGACAGGACAGAAAAAAGACATTTCACGCAAATGGTAAACAAAAAAGGGAGATTTTAAGTAAAAATTGTCACAAGAGACAAAGGAGAACATTATCTAATGGTAAAAGGGCCAATTCATTGGAAAGACAACAATTATAAATGTATATGTACCCAACACTAGAGCACACAAGTATGTGTAGCAAGCCTGGGCAGAACTGAAGGGAGAAACAGATGGTGACCCAATAATAGTAGATTTCAGTAATGGACACAACATCTAGAGAGAAGACAAATAAAAAAACAGAGGACTTGAACATGAGAGACCAAGTGGACCTAGTAGGCATATATAAAACATTGCATCCAACAGCAGCAAACACATATTCTTCTCTAGTGCATACAGAACATTCTCCAAGACAGATCACATGTTAGGTCACAAAACAAGATTTATCAGATTTAAGAAGACTGAAATCATACCAAGTAACTTCTCTGATCAAAATGGAATTAAACAAGCAATCAATACTAGAAAGAAAATTGGAAAATTCACATATATATGGAAGTTAAACAACACACACTTGAATAACCAATGGGTCAAAGAAGAAATCACAAATACCTGAGACAAATAAAAATGAAAACACATATACCAAAACTTACAGGATGTAGAAAAAGCAGTACAAAGAGGGAAGCTGAGAATGGCAAATATCTTCATTAAACAAGAAGAATAATATCAAATAAACAACCTAACTTTATACCTCAAGGAAAGAAGAGCAAACCAAGCCCAAAGTTAGCAAAGGAAGGAGGTAATAAAAATTATAACAGAAATAAACAAAATAAAGACTTTAGAAAAAGAATAGGAAAAAAAATCAATGAAACTAAGAGGTGGCTTTTGGCATAGAGAACAAAACTGACAAGCCTTTAGCTAGGCTAATTAATAAAAAAAGAGGACTCCACTAAAATAAAAAACAGAAGACGAGGCATTACAACTGATGTCACAGAAATAAAAAAAGGTTATGAGACAATTATGAAATGTTATATGCCAACAAACTGGATAATCTAGAAGAAACAGGTAAATTTCTAGAAACATACAATCTACTAAGACTGAATCATGAGGAAAGAGAAAATCTGAACAATTCAATAATGAATAAGGAAACTGAATCAGTAATCAAAAATTTCCCAACAAAAAAAAGCCCAGGGTCAGATGGCTTCACTGAAGAATTCTATCAAACATTTAAAGAAGAATTAATGCCAATCCCTCCCATACCCATCCAAAAAATTAAAGAGGAAGGAACACATCATTCATTTTATGAGGGTGGATTCATCTTGATATCAAAGCCAGACCTACAAGAAAAGAAAAGCACAGACCAATATCCCTGACGAATACAGATGTAAAAATCCTTAACAAAATACCCACCAAACCAAATTTAGCAGCACATTAGAAGGATCATATACCATGAGGTGGGATTTATCTGTGGATTGCAAGGATGGTTCAATATACACAAATCAATCGATGTGATACACCACATTGACAGAGTGAAACATTAAGACCACACGATCTTCAACAGATACAGAAAGGCATTTGATAAAATTCAACACCATCTCGTAATAAAACACCAAAAAATGAGGATAAAAAAATCTCAATATAATAAGTATTTTTACATATGCAGCCCATAGTTTTGTTGTTGTTACTGTCATTATGTTACAGTTAAACATATCTCTCCTATGAAACGGCTCCCTTTCCCCTTCTGAAAAGCCCACAGTTAACATCATATTCAAAGTGAAAAACTGAAAGCTTTTCCTCTAGGATTAGGAAGAAGGCAAAGATGCCCATTTGCCATTTTTATTCAACATAGAGTGAAAGTCCTAGCTGGAGCAATTAAGACAAGGAAAAGAGATAAAAGGCATTTAAATTGTTAAGAAAGAAGCAAAATTATTTCAGTTCACAGATGACATGATCTTATATGTAGAAAACCCTAAAGATCCCATAAAATACTATTAGAAGTAACAAATGAATTCAGCAAACTTGTTGGATACAAAATTAATGACAAAAATCAGTAGCATTTCCATCTGCTTACAGTAAACAATCCAATAATGAAAAGGAAATTAAGAAAACAACTGTATTTTCAATAGGATCCAAAAAAATGAAATCACTTAGGAATAAACTTAGCCAAGGGGATTAAAGACTTGTACACTCAAAATTACAAAATACTACTGAAAGAAATTATAAAAGACACAAATAAATGCTAAGACAGCATGTGTTCGTGGATTGGAAGCCTTAATATTGCTAAAATGTCCACACAACCCAAAGGAATCTACAGATTCAGTATAATCTCTATTAAAATCTGAATGGCTTTTTTATTTTTCAGAAATAGAAAAAAAAATCCTAGAATTCATATGGAACCCCAAATAGCTAAAACAATCTTGAGAAAAAGGAACAAAGCTGGGGGCCTCAGATTTCCAGACTTGAAAACATACTAGAAAGCTACAAAACAGTATGGTGCTGGCATAAAGTCTAATGGAACAAAAGAGCCCAGAAATAAACTCACACATACATAGTTAAACGATCTTCAATAATGGAGTCAAGACTACACAATGAGGAAAGTACAGTCCCTTCAACAAATGGTGTTTCTGAATACAGTTTCTGAAAACTGTATATCCACATGCAAAATAATATAATTGGACCTTTATATTACTCCACACACAAAATCAACTCAACATGGATTAGAGACTTAGACTTAAGACCTAAAATTATAAAACTCCTAGAAGAAAACACAGGGAAAGCCATTGGTCTTGGCAATGATTTCTTGGATATGGCACCAAAAGTGCAAGTGACAAAAGCAAAAACAGGTAAGTGGGACTGTATCAAAAGAAAAGGCTTCTGCACAGCAAAGGAAACCATCAGCAGAGTGAGAAGGCAACCTACAAAATGGGAGAAAATATTTGCAAACCCTATATCGGGTAAGGGGTTAATATTCAAAATACATCACTCATTAGCAAAACAAAACAAATAATCTGATTTTAAAAATGGACAAAAGATTTGAGTAGACATTTCTCTTAAAGAAGACCTACAATGGCCAATATGTATATGAAAGGATGCTCAATCATCAAGGAAATGCAAATCAAAACCACAGTGAGATATTACCTTATACCTGTAAGGATGACCATTATTAGAAGAAAAAAAACCCACAAAAGAAAATAACAAGTGTTGGCAAGGATGTGGAGAAACTGGAACACTTGAGCACTGTGCTGGAAATGTAAAATGGTGCAGTCCCTGGGAAAACAGTCTCATCTCAAAGCAGTACTGTCAGCCCCCAGAAGGCACTGAGTCACTAGCACATGTTTATTTAGTGTTTATTCTGTATCAGATAGTGTTCTAGGTGGACAAAACTTACAAACATCCCTGCCTTCACTGAACTTACTTACATTCCAGTGGGAGGAGATAGATAATATAGATGTAAAGTACAGAGTATGTTAAATGGTGAAAAGTATTGTGGATCAAAATAAAGCAGGAAGGAGGTGAAAGAGATTTGTGTTGGGGTGTGTGTGTGTGTGTGAGATTTCAAATAGGGTATCTGGGGGAAGGCCACACTGATAAAGTGACACCTGAGCAAAGGCCTGAAGGAGGCAAGCCTTCTAGAGGAAGAGCATTCTGGGCTCAGAGTGCAGCAGGTGCAAATGTCCTGAGGTGGGTGGGGATGGGGGGTATTCTGGCATGTTCAAGAACAGCAAGGGGACCAATGTGGCTGTGAGAGACTAACTGGGTAGACAGTGGTAGGAACAGAGTTTGGTGGTAAAGCACTAGGTTAGGTAGGGTCCATAGGCCACTGGAAGGACTTGGTTCTTCCTCTGATCAGGATGGGAAAGTTGGAACAGCCCGATAAAAATGGCAGGCTTGGGGCACCTGGGTGGCTCAGTGGGTTAAAGCCGATGCCTTCGACCATGGTTATGATCCCAGGGTCCTGGGATCGAGCCCTGCATCGGGCTATCTGCTCAGCAGGGAGCTTGCTTCCCTTCTTTCTTTGCCTGTCTCTCTGCCTACTTGTGATCTCTGTCAAATAAATAAATAATCTTTAAAAAAATGGCAGACTTACAACAGAACTTAAATAAACCTATTTAGGGCCAAAGTCAGGTCCTGTGGAGTCACCACCCCTGAGGAACAGTCCTGGCTTTTGGAGAACTATCACCCCTTTAAGGAAGGAACTTCACAACTGATGTATCTCCTCTACTTCTCCTCCCATTCTGTTACCCACCTTCCATCGGCCTCCACACATACCCCACCCAGCATTCCTTCTGTAACGTTTCCCTATGCTTACCTGTCTGTCACCAGCTGCCCTACTCCTAGAATCAGGTATATACTTTGTAGGACCCAGTCCAAAACGGAAATGCAGGGCTTCTTGTGAAAAAAGTAAGAATTTTAAGACAGTAACAGCAGAGCATGAAACCAAGTATGGGGCCCTCTGTAGGGCACAGGACACACACCCATGAAGCTGGCCCTGCTTATTCCTATTTTACCGAAGAAGGCAGATGAAGGCAAAGCCTGGGGAATGAGGCCTTCCTCCCACCCCAAACACAGTTCGTTAGAGGTGCAGGGTAACAGCAGCACTTACCACCTTCTACAAAGAGCTGAACAGGTCTGGGAGGAGGAGAAAGACCAGCACAGGAACCAGCAGCAGGAGGGCAACCTTTTACATGGCAAGGACAGCTTCCTGATGGGGAGAACTTGACACTCAAAGAGAGCCCTGAACAGAAATGTTTCCTGAATACCTCCTTTGCACTGGGCTTGAGGGAATGAGACAAGAGTGGATGACACAGGCAAGTATGCACAGTGGTTGGCTGAGGCTTCCCTTGGACAGAACAGTTTCCTGGGAGAGATGGGGCTGCAGCTGGGCCCGGAAAGATGGACAGAGGGGCTATGGAGGGATACTTATATGGGGGCAATGGAAAATTACAAGGGCAAGCAAGCAGCCCATGTGTCTGAGGGGCCATGGAGAGGCCAATCTGGGTGGTGGCAGAGGATGTTCCACCACGTAGGACCACAGTGGGGAGGGCCTTTAGCCTGAAGGCAGTGTATGTGTATGGGGGTGGTGAGTGTCAGTGAATGCTCTGAGGAGGGACAGGGACAGGATGAGAGCTGTGCTCTTGGAAGGATTGTCTGGCAGTAAATGAAGGACAGACGGCAAGCAGGGGTAAGGGAAGGGGGCTGGGAACCCACCCAAATTAGCTGGGAAGAGCCTTCCTACCATCGGGAGTGGGTCTGTCCAGATGGACAGACACGAGAGAAGGTTTAGATCCACATTTCCAAGCAAGCAACAACAAATAAGAGAACTGTGCATCCCTGAGACAAAGTTCTCTGGCAGGATGCCCCAAACCACGTGCATCCCGCAGAATTCCTAATTTTAGAAACCAGACTGGAACTTGTCTGACCAAAATAAACCTGGCCCCAAATATTTACTTTTGTCATTATTTTGCAATTGTGGAGGCAGGAAGATCAACATAAGCCCAGAAGGTTTTCCATGTTACCCACCAGGATAATTCCTCACGGTGCCCTCTAACCCTTGCTGGAAAAGCTGGTAACTACAGTACAGGGAGTCTCCGAGTAAAAGTAAAAGCTGTTGGCACTGGGTCATTTGTCCCTGTTTTTCAGTCTCTCAAGTATCAACTTTGGACTTCATAACTCTTTCAAATTCCTTTTTCGCATGGGTAAACAAGCCTCCCAATCATGGGATAGCAACCACAAGGGACAAAAGAGCAAATGGCTGGCCTAGAGAAATTTATTTTCATCACATAAACAGGACACACAGGACTCTTCCCTCTCTCTAGGCCAAATAATGGAAACAGTTTAGTATGAATCATGATGAACTCTGAATTCTTACCTCGAGAATTTTAAGACAAAGGAAATTTCACCTTGGACTAGTTTGAAGCATATGGCAAGAGACCTGTTGTCCTTGTTCCCAGTTTTCAAACATAGAAATTCTTCCTTATTTCATTTTAACAAGAGAAAGGTAAAACAGAGGTTATGCTTGTGACATTTTAATGAAAATAGGCATCAGCTCTCATGCATATGGACAGAGGTTTTCAGATTAATTTTGGAATTTCATCAAATCACATGTTTGTGTCATTCCTTTGCTTACAATCATAGTTTTCCTGACAGCCTATGTAAGTGATTTAATACTGTCTGAACCTTATCTTGCTTTTAAGTGTGTTGTTTCATGCAAAAGAAATAGAAAAAAGCAAGGAATACCTAGAAGGCTTGTTCGTATCAGCCAGCTAAGCATTTAATAATTCAGATGGAAATATGCACATTTAAATGTCACCGTCGACAGCCTATAGTTTTAACTGCATATTTTTAATTCCCATAAGAGCATGACTTGGTAAGAAATCTATTTAGTTATTTGTTCCTTAACCAGATATCTTCTAGGATATAACCTTTCTAGATGGGAAAAATATTAACAAACGACCCCAAGAAACCTTTCAAGATAAAAATCCTTAAACCACATATTTCAAAATAAACCCCACACTTTGGGGGCCTGAACATGGAATAAGAAGTACCATGTGACTCTTCCTACACAGAGTTCCATTCTGCCAAGATCAGATATTTTAAGAACACATTTGAACTATCAGTTGGGATGCAGTCCTCTGGAATTCTTCACAGCATTTTTAGGGTTCCCCAGAAGAAGAGCTCAGGGCTCCTTCCTCCAGCTGACTACTTCCGTATCTCTTCAGGCACACCAGCAACATGGACGGTGACCTCAGCTTTCCCTTCCACATCCCCCACAATCAAGCTGCTGCCAGGCGCAGGCTCTTCTCCCATCTGTTCAGCAGTCATCCTGGCCCACGCCACCAGCCCCGCCTCCCTGGGACCTGTGCAATAGTCTGACTAATGACAGGTCTCTCTACACCCACTCTTTCAGAGCAGTCTTTTCTGAAATGCAGATGTGGTTAGGCCCTTTGCTGCTTATAGCCCCTCTGGGGCCCCCATGGCTCAGACCGGGCTGCTGTCATGTTACAAGAGACAAGGTAGCACAGAGCAGAGTAAAGGACCCTAGATGAACTCACCCCTTACTGTCCACGATGGAAATGCGGCCCTGGCTCGTCAAACGCCCACAGGCTGGGACAGTCCTACAGGCCTGTGGGCTCTGAGGCTGGGCTGGCCTGCAGCCTTGAAGGTAGTTCTTCTGCAGAGACACTCCAGTCGCCCAGGTCAGGAGGTGGCAAAGCCCTGGCTGGTGAGCAGGCTGTGCTCACAAGCCTTACTTCGCCAATCACTTGTTTAGGACCTGGAATACTCCTTCCCATAAATACCATGTGACAAAGAGTGATAAGGTGCCCGTAAAAGTTGATTTAACCCATATCTCAACAGAGCTACCTTTTCTTTTCTTCTTCTTCTTTTTTTTTTTTTTATTTGAGAGAGAGAGAGAGAGAGCGCGCGAGCGAGAGCGAGAGAGCGCACAGCAGGGGGAGCAGGAGGAAGAGGGAGAAGCAGGCTTTCCGTGGAGCAGGGAGCCCGATGCGGGGCTTGATCCCAGGACCCTGAGATCATGACCTGAGCTGAAGGCAGAGGCTTTAACCCACTGAGCCACCCAGGCGCCCCCAGAGCTACCTTTTCGAGGAAAAAGAGTAGCAATCTATTTAGTAGAGACTTATCTGGCTCTGGATAGAAGGATGCCTGCTAGCTCCTTTCATAAAGTAACACCTTGATCCTCTTTACCTGGTTCAGAGGAGGAGAATCTCTCCATGGGATGGAGCAATTAGGACTTTGTAGCCCAATTCTTGTCCTGAGATCTGCTTTCACTCTGCTAATCCAACTGGCCACTGCTGCCCCTGCTTCAGGTACCTCAGGGCACTGTTCCTCAGGCTGCTCGGGCTCAGTCTGGGCACAGACCCGGGGCTTCATGCTCCACAGCGCCGCAGGTCTGAGGACAGCACTCAAGAATCAGACTGGGAGTCACCTGTAGCCATCGCTAACTTGGCTGCCCTGACACTCCTCTCCACAGGAAGTCTCTGGGGCTGTTCCCGGCTACCTCTCTACCCTGAAGCCCAGTTCTTCATTCCCCACGACTTGGGAAGAAGTCCTCAAGCACATGTGAATTCTGCAGAGGCAAGGCCTGAGATGACAGGGTACAAAGAGAAGAAATGGGCTGTTCCAGGATGACCAGTTGTAATGACCACTGTCTTATAGGAGGGGCATCTGCCTACCACACAGGGAAGCCTCACAGACCTCAGAGAGTCCAAACAGTTACAGATCAGCTTAAAAGTTGTACTGTGTGCATGTGTGTGTGTGTGCACATGCACGTGTGGTGGTGAGGGTTGGGACTTTCCTCACACTAGCTATGTGCCAGTGACTGACTAGGCACTGAGAACTTAAAATCAGTTAAAGAAATGTTTCTGTGCTCAGAAAAGGCCCATACTAATGAGTGGGAGGGGACAGACACACACATACCCAGTTGCCTATAACACAACCTCTAAACGTGGACGTAGGACTGTGGCATGGGTCAAATGTGTCCAGCAGAATGGGCACTGGTCCCGCACACTATCTGGTCTCCGTCCTGCCTGTGGAGGAGACGGTGCCATGGGGCACATGCCACACTGTCAGCCAAGCACGGATGGTGGTGTTGCCCCTCACGTGTGAGCAGTGCAAAGAATCCCAAATAGCACCCATCCCCAACAGCCCCTCCTCGGGCAAGTCACTGAGCCGCTCCAAAGGGAAACTGTCAGCTGGGAAATAAGGCCCTGTGCTGGCCACCTCCAGAGGGTTCATGAAAGAGATAAAGTCATGGGTGAGAAAGTACAAGGATGGCTCTCTCAGCTCCCTCTCTCTCTGGTTCCTTCATGAGGGGTCTGGTTCTCCGAGGCTCACAAAGGCCAAGGGTCACAGATACAAACCCATGGCTGGTGGAACCGGGCCCACAGGGCTAAGAAATGCAGAGGGCAGCAGGGCATATGGGGGCAGGGAAGAGACTAGAACTGGGCTGAACTATTAGGTCTGCTTAACCTAAGTGAGCTGAGGTTTAAAAGACTTGCCCCTGTCCATACACCAAGGGGAAGGCATCCACATGAAATCCCTAGTGACTGACAGCACTGCAGTGTGGGGGTGAAAGGGACTGTCGGTCTTGAACCAGGCGCTGGTCTTCCCTACCGCAAGGTCACTTGTTGAAAATACAACTCTTTATGAGGACGTTTCCAAATCAAAAATGTCGCTTGTGCCTGGCCCTTGACCATCCACAGACCCAAGTGAGGAAGAGCCCGGGCCTCCCCCACACCTCCTGCCAAGGCGCCCAACAGGGCCTGTCTCTCCCCTCCACTCCACTGTGAAAGCACCAGGGCAGATGTTCACAGGCGGCGGAAACACAGCTGATCTGAGGGGGAGCAGAGCTACGGAACAGTTCAAGCTGCCAATTAAAAGAAGACTGCTTCCTTCCTGAGCAGTTCCAGCAGCTCCCACCCCTGCTTGCAGCAGCAGACAAGTTAGCTCTGGAGAGAGCTGCCCCCACAATGCTCAGTCTCACGGAGACCTGGCAAAGGCCAGGCAGCCTTCCACCTGCTGGAGAGAAGGTCTGAGGAGCTCAATTCTGGTCACCAGGTTGGTTCAGCCCCCCAAGGCAGGGCGTCGCAGCACTTGCTCAAAGACTTCAAGCGGAGATGTGAATTCCTGTCTTTCATCCAGAAACTGTTTCTCACGACTTAGCAAAATCCTTTCTGTCTTACAGTAGGTTGAATAAGACTGCCCACCAAAGGCAGCCACATCCGAACCCCTGGGACCTGTGAAATGTTACCTCTGTGGCAAAGAAAACTAGTATACTTGATTCCATTAGGGATCTAGAGATGGGGAGATGACCCTGGATTTTTCTAACAGGCCCTGTATGGAATCCTAAGGATGCCAAGAAGGTCAACCTAGGAAGTAGGAGACAGGAGAAAAGAACAGGAGGCTGGAGTAAAGTGAGGAAGGGGTCATGAACTAAAGAATGCTGGCGCCCCACCAGAAAAGATCAGGAAACAGATTCTCTCCTAGAGCCTCTAGAAGGACCCAGCTCTGTCAACACCCAACTCTAAGCCAGCAAAGCTGATCTGACTTCTGACCTCTGGAACTAGGAGGGAATGTGAGTGTTACTTAAGCAGAGCCTGAGAGAAGCAATCACCCTACAGGCTTCCATAATTCTCCAGCCTCTTCAATGAGCTTTCTGGACCTTGCCTGATTTTGCCAGCTCCCTTCTCCAACCATCCTGTGGGTTCCCTCACTGGGTTTACCCACTGAGGGGAATGCCCTACAAACCAAACTTCCTTCTCTGTCTCTCCTGAGGCCTGGCCACACATAACTACTGAAACCCAGGAGGGTCTCTGAGAGCAGAGGCTGATGGAGGGCCCATTACCCTGAAGAAGGGGAGCCCTGGCCCTCCTTCCATTTGGTCCCTGATGATTCTCCCTCCACTTCAGGGTCCCATCTGCTAAATAATTCTCCAGCTCCTGAAACTGCAGCCTCCCACCAGTCCCTCAGCTTCTCCAGGACCTGGTTTTGGATTAGCAAATACCTAGTGCCATCAAATCCCTTTGAAAACGGTCTTCCACACCTGCCCCGCCTATTCCCATTCAGGGCTCTACCTCACACTTCACTTTTAAATAAAGATGGAGGTGAAAACATATTCAGAGATTCTGTCCTGTCATGTTGTGTTAATTATTAACTTGAGCCAAAATTCCACAACTCTTTTTCCAGGGAAGGGAAAAGCTTTCAATCCTACATTGAGGAGACTGTTTGGAATGTCCTCAGGTGAGGGGTCCTATCTTGAAGCAGGCTCCTGGAAAGAGCAAGGATCCTCTGATCATGAGACCCTAAGTGCAATTTCCTAAGGGTACAGAGCAGAGTGTCTTTTATAGAAAAGTATAGTTTCCAAACTTTAAAATATCAATGGGTGGACATTTTTATTTTTATTTTTTTTTAAGATTTTATTTATTTATTTGTCAGAAAGAGTGAGCACAGGCAGACAGAGAGGCAGGCAGAGGCAGAGAGAGAAGCAGGCTCCCTGCCGAGCAAGGAGCCCGATGCAGGACTCGATCCCAGGATGCTGGGATCATGACCTGAGCCGAAGGCAGCTGCTTAACCAACTGAGCCACCCAGGCGTCCCATTTTTAAAAGGTAACTCATACAAGGACCCTACTATAAAATACTGCAAGCTGAAATGAGCTGCTGTGGGGTGGGAGGAGGGCAGGAAGAAAGGTATGACCCTCTCAGCCCAAGGGGGATTTCCAAGCCATCCGAAAACCACTGATATCACACCGAATCTATTTGTGTATTACACACAGTCTTTTCAATAACATATATTCCCACTGACACAAATCCTATTACAATAAAAAGTGCTCCTGCCACTCCCACAGTGCCCCTTAGGGTTCTCCCCCATGATTCTCTAGGCCCTGTTTCCCCTTCCAGAGAGGGAATAGGAGGGAGAGAGCAGTGTTTTCCTCTTGGTTCTGACTGGCTAACAGCAGCTGATCACATATAGTTTTTAATGTTTGTTCAGTGAATGACTCAAATTGTTTCCAAGCTCCAGGCACTGCCATTTATTTAAGATCCCACGTGATGCAAAAAGACAAATGAGAAACAATTCTACCATAACTGAAGAATACAATTTCTTAGTGTCACCATAAAGCAATATACGTTCTGGTCTGTTTGTTTGTGAGCATATTCAAGCAAGAGAACATGGGATGGAGAACTAGTAAGAGACTGTGCTGATATAAAAACAGAATGTGACTGGCAGGACAGAATGAAGTTAGAATCCTCTAGAAATGGGAGTCCAGATGATATTCCTAAGGAGAGGCTGACCACATTTAGAGGCTGGGGGGCTCCAAGAGTTACATTAAATACAAGAAGGCTTGGGAACTATTCCACATGTGTCCATTAAGGTAGTGAGGCGGTCTGGGAGCAGGGGCATGAGGCCAAGAAGAGACTAGGCACACAGCTCAGGGGGTCATAGGGATTTCCAGAGCTGGCAAAGCCTTGGCTCGATGAAGCAAGCAATGGGGGCAGGTTGCGCAGGGGTGGAAGGGGCTCTGACAAGCTAGACTTTGAAGAATTTCCGGATACCAGGTGGATTTTTTAGTTCCTTACTAAAGGTACAGAGAAATGAAGTGACCTCAGTGAAGTCAGAGTTGGTTAGAGGCAGAGACTATGGCTTAGAGTACCAAGCCCAAGGTCTGTTCTCTTACTCAAGAAGCAAGTATGCATGTGAAACTGACTATACTGAGCACATGTTCCTTCTGGAGCACCCTTCTGTATGTTTCTGGTTCTTCCTTGCCCCTGCCTTTGCTTCTGCTTGCCACCTCTCCTCACTTCATATATCTGCCAGGCCTTCTGCTGGCCCCTAACTCTTTCTTACCTTTTAAGGTCCAGTTCCATGAATCAAAAACTCCAACCCACATGTTTCTGCCTTAATTCCTACTATGCTTTTGGGCACTTGGCTCATCTAGCTCTTCTCTCAAATTTTTACTGTCAAACACAATAGCACTGAATTTTACACTTTGCTTCTTTGTGCCTTATTTGCCACCACATTCCCAATGTCTGGATACTCAAATTAAGGTTGAATGAATCAAAGAACGAAGGCTTCATCACTTACAGTTTGTCTCTGGCTGAGAATAGGAACTGTCCAACACTTTCTTTAACACTCCTTTGAAAGTTATAAATAAAAATTTGATGACTGAGTAACACTGTGTACTAAATAGAAACATTTAATAGTAAAACTATATCTAGGACACTGTGGTCTGGCATTTGCTGTAAGGTTACATTTTCAAGTAGATGACATCAATCTAATAAAGTCTAAATTTATTCATCTATATTGTGATATAATTTAGGACAATTTATCCACAGATAATTTTCTAAATAATTACAATGAGAGTATCTAACACTTTAGGGCAAAAGATGTGCCATAAATATTAAACAGGATATACAAATACTTTCTTACATTTCATTTGTATATAAACCAGAGTGGAAAGTTCACTTTGCATGAGCAAAATTATTCATACTCTGCTAAGTTCTATTTTAAAAGCTACAATAATTTAGTTATAAAGATGTACCTTCTCTGCCTTTGAGTGTGAGCTCCTGAGGAGAGAAACTGAGTCCTTGTTCTAGCCTTCCTGCATTTGTCCTTCCCTGTATTATGCCCTGACCTCACCGAGGCATAGGACCTTGGTGCTCGGTAAATGTCTGCTGAACAAATGAGTGAACACAAAAATGAATGTGTGCACTGCCCAGTAAATGTTCAAGTAAATCTTCCATTCCTTTCAACTCCAAAGCAATGAACATCAGCTCTAGGGTCACTGGGCACCTCTTTTGACCTAGAACACTAGAGAGATGGGATGAAGTTGGATGAAAATTATGGCATCTCAGTGGGTAGAAAGAAGCAGGCCACCTAGCTACAATTCAGATTTGCCTGTGACTTGTGCACCTAAATGTGGCACCTAGATGCTGCCTCTCTGAGCCTCAGTTTCCCCAACTGATCTCATTTAGCACCACCCACCTGCCCCACTTCCTGTCAGGATAGCTGTGCAGAACAAACACTGGTTTCTGGGAAAGCACTTTGTACACTATAAAGCAATGTATTTGTGTCTTTGGGTTCCCTTATCAAAAGCCATTTATGCCGGGTATCTTAAAACAACAGAAATTTACTGCTTTACAGTTCTGAAAGCTAGAAGTCTGAAATCCAGGTATCAGCAGGGCCATATGTCCTCTTTAACTTGCAGGAAGAATCCCTTGCTTCTTCTAGCATCTGGTATTTGCTGGCAACCCTTGGTGCTCCTTTGCTTGTGGATGTACCACTCCAATATCTGCCTCTGTCTTCGCGTGGCCATCTTCTCCCTGTATGCCTCTGTCTCTGTGTATCTTCTCCGCTTCTTATAAGGACACAAGCCCATTGGGTTAAGGGCCTACTCTGCTACAGTATGACCTCATCTAACTAATTATATCTGCAATGACCCTATTTCCAAATAAGGTCACATTCTGAGGTACTGGGGTTAGGACTTCTCCTCATGTCTTTTTGTAGGACACAATTTAATCCACAGCATGCACCATGTGAATAAAGGCAGCACATTTAAAAACCACTGAAATAATGTTAGACTAGGTAATTCAGACTAACCCTCCTGCTGAGAATGAAGAAAGCTGGAAAAATATTTTTAAAATTCTGCTGGGAGCTATGGAGGATTATCAGGCAATGAATAACAAAGCCAAGATTCAGAAGAAGAGAGAAATCCCGAGAGGCAAGCCTGGAATTTCAGGACACTTCCTCCAAGAGTGCCTGCTCCTGGAAGAGCTGGCTAAGAGGCTGAAACACTCGGCTGTGCTCTGGACAGCCTGTGGAACTAGGGGATCTAAAATTAGAGTCCTATTCCCAAAGTGCTACACTTTGAGAGTAAAGGTGAGCCACAAGCAGACTGGTCCTCACAGATACAAAGGTCCTCTCAATCCCTGAAACTGGATGGCGGTGACAATAGCTCACTGGTGCTCTGGGTCCTGCCAGAAGCAAATATAAATGCTCTTGAAAGTTAGATAATATCACTGAAGGTCTCAAGTTATTTCTGTTAACTTTTCATCTCTGATGTTTGGCACTCCATCAAAAGTAACCAGGTATAGGAGGATATAAGACAATATGAATAGATACTGAACAAAACAAAGGCAATAGAAACAGACTCACAGGGGCTAAAAATAAAAGTGCTATCAGACATAGAATTTTTTTAAACTATGCTGAATATGTTCAAAGATATAATTGAGAAGTTTTTTAGGGAACTAGAAACAAAATAAAAGACAAACATCTAGAGAAACCGTGGAATTTAAAAACAAAATAACTCACATTAACAATTCAATAGATGTGGGGCCCCTATAGGGGTGGTGCAGTTGGTTGAGCCTCTGATTCTCAGTTTTTAGCTCGGGTCATGATCTCAGGGTCCTGGGACTGAGCCCTGCACTGGGCTCCATGCTCAGTGGACTCTGCTTCAGGATTCTCCCTCTTCCTCTGACCCTCCCCCCACTCACTTGTATTCTCTCTCTAAAACAAATAAATAAATCTTTAAAAAAATGCAAGAAGTTTACAGGACATTAAAAAAAAAGAATTCAATAGATCGGTTTAAGAGCAACTCAAACATAGCTTGAAAAGAAAATTAGTGAAGTGATAGGTTCAAAGAAAATTCCTAGTTTGAAATTCAGAGAGACAAAAGGATAGAAAATAAAGATGAGGGAGTAAGAGATATAGGGAATTAAGAAGGGATCATAGATATGCAGTTACAGTCACAGGACAGGAAGAAAAGAACTGTGCAGAAGAAGAGCCAAAAAATTTTAAAACTGAAAAAAGACATCAAGCACATATAAAATATCTTAAATGGATAAACCCTACACAGGATGAATGAAAAGAAGCTATACGTAAGCACCTCACAGTAAACTGCTGTGCACCAAGGACAAATGAAAATCCTAAAAGAAGCCAGTGGGAAAAAAGACAGCGAATCATCAAGGGACTTAAATATGATGGACAGTTAATTTCTTTTTTTTTTTTTTAAGATTTTATTTATTTGACACAGAGAGAGATCACAAATAGGCAGAGGAGCAGGCAGAGGGAGAGGGGAGAAGCAGGCTCCCTGCTGAGCAGAGAGCCTGATGCAGGGCTCGATCCCAGGACCCTGAGATCATGACCTGAGCTGAAGGCAGAGGCTTAAGCCACTGAGCCACCCAGGTGCCCCTGGACAGTTAATTTCTTAATGAAAATACTGAAAGCCAAAAGGCACTGGAATATTGTCAAAGTACTAAAAGAAAATATCCAAATGTTTAAAGAACAATTAACACCAATTTTGAATAAACTCTTAAGGAAGAAATAACACATATCTTACACAAATTCTTCCAGAGAAGAATAATGATGGCACTTACCAGTTAATTTTATGAGACAAACTAAACCACAGCAGAGATATTACCAAAGGGTAAAATTATATGCAATCCTTGTCAGGAGCAAAGATGTTAAAAATCCTGAACAAAATATTCAAAAATGGACCCAGTAACATATAAAAATGATAATACATCACAAGCAAATATGTTTAATGCAGGAATGCAATTCATCACACTAACAGGATAAAGGAGAAAAATATAGAGTCAGAAAAATAATTTGATGAAATTCAATATACAGTTATGATAAAAATCCTGACAAACCAGGACTAGATAAGGACTTCCTGAATCTGATAAACTGTATTTATAAATAACTGTAGCACTCATCATACTTGGTGAAATGTTGAAAGCTTCCTACAGAGATCAAGAACAAGACAAGGATGCCTGAATCACAGCCTCTATCTAACATCATACTGGAAAAAAGGAAGCATAAGAAAGAGGGGAAAAAAAAACTCATTCACAGATTTTTTTGATTTGTGCGCATAGAAAATCCAAAGGAATCTTTGGATAAATTTCTAGAATCAACAATTTTTTGGGAGACATAAAGTCAGTCTGAAAATATCTCATGTTTCTAAATAAATATTTAGATTAACATTTTCTAGATATTTAGAAAAGGAAAAAGAATCTAAAGTTATAATTTACGCTAGCATCCAAATATAAAATATCTAGGAATAAACTATGATATGTAAGATATGCAAAACCTGTTCAGGGAAAATTTTTAAATGTTATTTGGAGAAATTCTGAAGTCCATAAAAAATGGAGGGACATACCATGTTCATGGTTTTGAAGATTCCATATTGGAAAGATGTCAATTTTTCCTTAGATTCCATGCAATCTTAGAGAAAACCATAGTGGTTTTTGTTTGTTTTATGGAAACTAGAAACAGATAAACTGATTCTAAGATTTAAGTGGAAAAGCAAAGAGCCAGTAATAGACTTGCTCCACTGGATACTGAAACTTATAGAGCAACAGTAACTAAGAAAATATAATTTTGGCAAAAGAACAGATACGTAGACTATAAAATAGAAGCCCTGGAACAGTTGCAGGCAGATGTATGTTCCCACACAGAGAGAACAAACTTGCTAGATTCCTGGAGTTCTTACTCTCTGTAATCCTGGGTAAAGCTCATCCCCGTGTGGACTTCAGTTTCTTCATCTCTAACACCTATAATCTTGACAGGGTCACAAAAATTCTGATTTGAAATAAAAATAGATTAATAGGCATATCCAGTTTGCAGTGTCTCACTTCCACCTGAAAGCAAGACAATCTTCAGGAAACCATTCCCCCTCTGCTTTCTGGGAAAAAGGAAAAGCAGGGATTATGCCTCCTGTTCTGCCACCTACATATTTTAGTCTTAAATATTCCAGGCAGTCTGAGTATAAAGGTTATAGGTTGCTGAGGCTTATACTGTTTGCTCATTTAGGAGGCATACTAGGCAGTGGATAAATCAAGTAGACCTTGGTTTTAAAATACCACTTTTCATTTACATGTCTATCAAGTTTCTACTCAAACTATTTAAGCTCTTTGAGTATCAGTTACCCTTATCCGTGGAAGGACAGTTACTGTGAAGGTTAAATTGAATAATGCTTGTAAGGCATTTAGGAGAGTGTCAGCACAGAGTAAGCATTTGGTTTTGGTTTTTTAAATTTTTTTTTAGATTTTTAAATTTTATCATATTATTTATTTATTTATTTGACAGATGGAGATCACAAGTAAGCAGGCAGAAAAGCCGGCAGAGAGAGAGGAGGAAGCAGACTCCCAGCTGAGCAGAGAGCCCAATGCGGGGCTGGATCCCAGGACCCTGGGATCATGACCTGAGCCAAAGGCAGAGGCTTTAACCCACTGAGCCACCCAGGCACCCCCAGAGTAAGCATTTAAAAAGTAGAAGCCAAAGTGAAATAAGCCAGATAAAGACAAAGACCTTGTGATTTTACTCATATGTGGAATCTAAAAAATAAAAGAAATAAACAGATACACAACAACAAAAGAAACAGACTCATAAATACAGGAACAGACTGAAAGTTGCCAGAGGGGAGGGGTTGGGAGGATGGGTAGAATAGGTGAAGGAAGTTAAGAGTTACAAACTTCCAGTTATAAAATATATAAGCACAGCGTGGTGACGGGTGTTGATTACTTATCGTGGTCAGCACCGAGTGATGTATAGAGCTGTCATATCACTATGTTGTATACCTGAAGCAAATATGTCAATTATATTTCAATTAACAATAAAATAAATAAAACAAAACGTGGAAGCTATGGTTGAAAATAGGCCAGTGCTGGGTGTTCGGGCTATGGTGATGATGAAGACAGAATAACAGAAATAACACAGTAGACTTGTGAGGGTTTATCACATAGCGCCTAATGTGTAGTTAATGTTTATGAAATATGTGTGGAATGGGAAGGTTACTCATTTACTAGGCTCTCACAAATCCTACAAGTAGTTAAGTTTCCTTGTTTATAAGTGTCAGACTCCCTTTGAAATGATAACCAGATTCCTAATACATTTCTGCCTCCTCCCATTATTACGGAAGCCTGGGCTGGTTCCCATACTACCCCCTCCCCCACCCGCCCCAATACCTGGCCTCAGCTAACATCTCTTCCCTCCTTCCCACCCTAAAACATGGGAACCCTTCTGCCTCTTGTGGTCAACTGATGCCTCAGTAGCTTGCAGCCTGGCTAACACCCCAGAGATTCCTAATACAAAACCACCCATAAAAGAAGTATTTCCCAACCAACGAGAAGCTAGGTACTACAATGCCCTATTCCAGAACTTACTCTTGAGGCCTGAAAACATCTGCCTGGATGGAAGGAAGGAGTGGTCAGGGTTGACTGCAGAAGGAGCTGGCCTCCCCTCCTCCAGGGGGAACCACAGTACTATCCACCTTTCCTTGCTGGGACAGTCATTCTAGACCCCCCAAGACACCATAAATCAAGGTGCTTCAAAGTTACAAATGAATATGCCAAACTGTAATTAACTAAAGAGGTTTTCCCAATGACAGCTTTTGGCTTGTAAGCATTATCAGGGTCCCGCTCCTCCCTCTCTCTGCCGAGAGAGTTACACCTGCTACCCAGGTGTTCGGACAGCTTCCTGATTCTTGCTGCTCCCTCACCTCTTGCCCTTCCTAATAAGAGAATCTGAAACCTGTTTTGGAAGTTAAAGACTTAACTACAATGTTAAAGAAAATTTCTTTGCCTGCAAAGAAATCCTTATTATTTGCCAAAGGGTTTTCTTGTTGGGTTTTTGGTGGAAAAATAAGCAGGTAATCTGCACCCCAGATAAAGAAGACTCTGTTATTCCTTCATCCCTCAGCCTGCCCCGTTCCAGATACACAGCTCTACTTGCCTCTTACATCTTGCTGCCCCTCTGTGAATTCTCTCCCAGTTCTTGCTGAGTAAGAGAAAGGAAGTCATCACTTTGCAGCCTCGACTCGGTTCTGCGGTGCTGAAGTTCCGAATGCACTTTGAAAATTGTTACCAAAAGGGATCTCCCCAAGTCTGTGAAACCCAAAAGGTACTATACTCTTAGTATTCAGCCATGTCAGCAAAGCACACTGAGGAAAAGTGAATGCAGCAGCTGCCATAACCACATCGAGGGCTCACCCTTTGCTTCGATTTCCTGAGTGCAGCAATAAACTGAGTCAGCCCATGATAAACTTGTTTTGAAAGAAGCAAGGGAATTAAGTGATTTAAATTACCTACATGCTCACTGTAGGCTCTGCATCTGTCCTAGCACCCATGAAAGACACAGGACAAAATCACCATCTAACAAAGCCCTACTGACAGTCATAAAGCAGGGCAGAGGCTGGGACTTTGCCCATAGGGCAGGAGCCTTGACCTTGGGATCAGTGGAGCCTGAGAAAAGCTATGCCCCCACCGTCTCATCTCTCCCAGACATCACAGCCCACATTCACATGTGCTAAGCTCACACCTCTCACAAGGGCCCCTGGCCCCCACCTTGTGCAACGTAATTCAGCCTCTATGTATTTGTCAGGGACAAAGGGACATCAGTTTCAGCAGCAAGCAACTTTTCCCGGGGAATATAGTCCTAAATTTCATTTTTTAAAAAGATTTTATTTATTTATTTGACAGAGAGAGATCACAAGTAGGCAGAGAGGCAGGCAGAGGGGTAGGGGAGAATAGGCTCCCTGCTGAGCAGAGAGAGCCCAACGTGGGGCTCGATCCCAGGACCTCGAGATCATGACCTGAGCCAAAGGCAGAGGCCTAACCCACTGAGCCACCCAGGTGCCCCTAGCCCTAAATTTTAAAAATCAAAGCCAATAAAAATAAAATATTTGTTCTATCCTACAACTAACTTTTTAGGAATATATCTGCTATACTCTTGATGCACATTCTTTGCAAATACCATCTACTTCAAATAACTGAGAAATTTCATCAAATTACCTCTACACTGAACTTCCAGATCTCTGAAGAGAAGAATACAGTCCAGCCTCTGAGAACCATAGATTCAAAGGGAATTCAACAAGTAAAATCTTAGGGCCTTATGCAAACTATTGTAGGGTCACTCTATCCGGCCTAGAATTGTGCTAATACTTTATTCATACTACTTCATTTAACCTTCATAGCAACCCTACGAAGTAGTTAATATTATTCTCCCATTTTACAGATAGGGACACTGAAGCATGCAGCCCTGAAGGAGGAATTAGAGAACCTAGGTTACCTATCCAGGAATATTCCTTTCCCTCCTGCTGCTGACTGAGAGAACATGGCTATACCAGGACAAACAGGAAGCTGGTAACCAGGTAGGCCAGAACAACAACCCCCTTGTTCAGAGCCACTGGAGAGGAGCACAGCAACTAACCTGAGTCCCTGGACCTCCTGCCTGGAAGGAAACAGGGGGCCCCAGGGCAGGGTTGGGCACGCCACAGGCAGTCCTGGGTAAGCACCTCAGCTTGTTTCTCCTGACCAGCCACTCAGCCACCCTCAGCAGCCCGCTCAGCCCTAGGATCTGGAAGGCAAGGAGCAGGAAGAGGATCCCTGTTTAATGGGAAAACTCACCATGCCAGCGTTTGTTCATGAGCCCAGCCAGTCCCACAGGTTAAAGGTGGGTCACAATTTCCATGGCATAAGTGAAGACAGAGAGGCTCAGAAAGCTTGAGTGATCTGCCTAGCCAGGACATCACAGTCAGGGACTGAAACCTCATTTTATCTGCCTATAAAGCCCTCAATTCAGTGCATTTTTCATTATGCCTTGTTGTAAAATTTCTTTCTCAAATTTAACCAACAGTATCTTGATTTTTATCTAGCTAACAAAATAAAACAAAAACCACCAATGAATCAGTATCAGTTTCTTTAAAGAAAAACACTTTATATAAAATTTTTAAAACATTTTAAAGGGAAAATGAAAAACAGTTGCAGAATTATGACAACAACTAAACACTGGGTAAAGGTTGGGTACAAGTTGAAAAGAAAAGTCCAAAACCACCCAAATAGTAATATAAACAAAAGTACTAATCTCAAACTTAGAAAAATTTCAATCTCTTTATTAATCAAAGAAACACAAAAGTAAAATTAATGCATGTGAACTATTAAATTGGCAATAAAGAACTTTTAAGCACCATGTTGCTAAAAGAATGTACTACTGTTGTAAGTGCAGATTGCTACTATCCTTTTTGAAAGCAATTTAGTAATTTGTACCAACGGTACAGATGCTTTTTGTATACTCTTTCACCTAGTAATTCCATTTCCTGAATCTATCCTAAGGGACTTATTTAAAATATGCAGTGTTTTCTGCATTACTTATATGTTGGAGATAAATGGAAAGCAGCTTAAATGTCATTCTAGTAAGTGCTGGTATATTCAGTCAATAAAGTATTACACAGCCATTAAAAATGATGGTGACAGTCCATGTAGCAAAATGGAAAAATACCGTTAAATGCAACATTAAGGGAAGATAACTGGGATAAGGATGTAAAATGTAATTTATGTAAAAAGGGAATATGTAGACATGGGATATCACTTTTGCAGAAAAAAAATTACCCATAAGAGATTAAAAGTAAACACATCAAAAGGAGAAAACAGGGTGTATTGTTCAAAATATTTTATGAAGGCTCTTCTGATAAGTCTACACACATTTGCCGTATTTTCTACTTTCCCTAAGGGATTTTTTTTTTAAACAAAAGAGAACCATATTTGGAATAGTCTGGTCTGCTGTGATGGACATTGGCCCACTTGGCGGGCACTACCAGGTGGTAAGTTTCCAGAAGTGAGCCTGAGGGGCGGCTCACAGCATCCTTCCCTTCGTGTGGTTTCTACACAGCTTTTGTGCTGTGTCTGTGCTCTGACCCTACACAGATTACTTCTGTTCCACTAACCACTGTGGTTCAGGGGCTACACTGAGGGCTATGGGGGAAGACCATTCAAACCTAACAGTAAAACCCTTTTTAGGTTCTTTTAAAACCTAAAAAAAAAAAAAGAAAAACTGAGGACTTTCTTTTGGTTTGTTTTATACCTCAGGAGCAGAGGGCTGCATTTACCATTTGCAACAGTTCCTGATTAACACTGTATTATGTATATATGCAGTTTTTCTCCTTTTATGTCTATAGCCCATTTCGGTCCCCCTTGCCCCACAGAGAAATTTCCTAATGTGCCTGAAGTGTATCCTTATGTCCACAACAGTTCTTACGAAATGTGCAATGGGTGTTTCTATGCACCTATTTTTAACTTAATGGAAATACTAGTGTGTGCATCTCATTCTTCTTTTTTCCCATTAAGTACTATGGTCTTACCATTCATGCACATTGCTCTGTGCAGAGTACTGAGCTGCTGGGTAATAAATACAGTGAATTGTGTATCCACTAGGGCACTGAATGCCATGGACTCACAGCCTGTCATTTCTTTACCTCCTCCTGCCTCCCCCAGCTTTGCCACTTGTCTACACATGTGGGCTGTATGCATACGGCCTAACATAATATCAACAGTACCAAGCGAATATGATAATTCTTTAAGCCCCTTTATAATTTTTTAAAGAAAAAAATTGGACTTGAAATATGTAGTCTACAAGCAGGTATTTTTCTTGTATGCCAAGAAGTCTCTGTGATAACTTTGCTATTTAAAAATGTATAAATAAATATATATTCAAATCCTTTATCCTCTCTAAGAACTATTTTGAAGCAGCTGCTTTTGGAAGGGTCGTAAGTGGTCACCTAAGACTGCCAAGGCTGGGATCTGAATTCCAGGAATGTCAGAAAGCTGCTCTTGCTGTCTGATGACATGATTCTGTAATCTGGTATCTCTGAGGTCACACTTTGATCCTGAAATTGACACTCTGGGAGCCATGTATGTCTCAGCAAGTGCACATAGCAAGACACAGTGAATGAAGGCGGGTTTCTGGCTAGGACGGAAGCAGGGGTAATGTCCCACTAGGCTCTGTGCCCTGCCTGTGACCCCTATCACAATAAAAGCTGTTTATGACTACAATCCTCTTTAGTCCTGAACTTGATGTTCATCAAAGTGGTTTCCCACAGACTTCCTCCTTTGCACCTCTTAACAATCATGTGCAGGCCAGAGAAGGCGTTACCAACTCCAGGTTAGGGGGGAAGGTGCTGAGGCTCGGAGAGGAAGTCACTTGCTCAAAGTCACAGAGGCAGCAAGGGGTAGGAGGGACAGTCCTACCTCAGATGGTGTGAGCTGCCCTTGGGGAAAGGTGGGGGAAGTCTACCCGACCACAGTGGAAGAGCACGCCCATGTATTCTTTGAAAATCAGGGTTCTAACAGCCTATGCCTACCAAGGCACGGGTGATTCTTATCCTAGTGACTCTGTGCTCTAGAGATCATGTTTCTACCAATCCCTCCCTCCCCTGATCCCGGCGAACCATGAAGGGAGGTGTGACTGAAAAATGGGAGCCCCAGAGGGCCAGCTCCTCCCCTGTTTGCAGGCATCTTTTTTCAGAGCTGGAAAAGATCTTAGGAACTGTATCCATCAGGGTTCTGGCAGGAAACAGATGGCACTCTCAAACTGGGTAATTTGAGGAGAGTTTAATAAAAGGGCCATTTATAAAGGGTGGGCAGGGACTAGGGGAACCACAGTGCAGTGTTCTGGGACCCATAACAGTGCCACAGTTACATCCTAAGGACCAAAGGGGTGAGGGAGAAGAAGCTACCGGAACCTTCAGACAGAGTGCCCTGGGGAGAGGGCTGCATGCCAGGAGACAGATACAAGGAGGAGCCAGGAGAATCAATACTTCGGCCCTACTCCTCTGCCACTCCCTGTCCCCTAATGTCCTATATGATAATTTCCTTATAGGGTAAGAATGCAACAGGGGGCCAGGAAGCAAGGAAGCTCATTCATATAGTCCCTACTGGTCAGCTTCCAGAGCACAGGACAGGGTGGAGAAGGCTGGAGAGAGGATCTGCAGCACAAGAACAAACTGACCCAACCCTTTAAATTGAAAGGTACTATACAACTCCCAGGGAAATCAACGGATGAATTGCAGAGCTGGGCTGGGAACTCGATCCCTGGGTGCCAGTCTACACTCCTCCACCCTCATTTGACCAGAAGGTGCCTATAAGCATGGCTCAAACCTTGAAAAATAATAGGCCTTCAAATCAGCTGGAAACTTTATATCTCATTTAGAGTTGTGTATTCCAAAGCTACTCCTAACTCCTACGTGGTTCAGTCTACAGTATCCTGGCACTACTCTCCAAATGACTACTTTGTTCACACCTGTGTGCTCTACCTTTGACACAGGAGTCAGGCTCCCCACAATTTAAAGGGACCAGCTCAGAAGAAAATACCTTGCAGTAGGTACAGGCATGCAAACACAAATGGGGTAGCACATGTCTGCTGTTCTGTAGTGAAGCCCAGCTGCGGCGCAAGAGGGGAAAAAGGAAGTCCTTCCATCCAACCTCCCAGTTCAGACAACCAGGCCCCCAACCTTCAGTGAACTGGCAGAACACACTCCCACTCTACTTACACAGAAAAATAGCTGTGCATTGACCCATGAGCTGCCCAGGCATGGAAAAGTCCTCCTGGATATTTTAAAAATCACATGTTCTTCCAAACCTTTTAAAATTTGACTAGAGAAGTGACTGGCTAAAAAAAGAGCAAATGATCGAGATCCTTTCTGGAAGCATTGTCTGAGCTACAAATTCAAAAATTAAAGATCAAAATGTTATTTGACTTTCAATTTCCTTATATATTCTATAAACCTCACCCTCTTTATAAAATAAGAAGGGTTCCCAACTCTTTGGACAAGAGACATAGCTCAAGAAAACCATGAAAAGATTATCAATGATTAATCTCACACATATATTAGCATCATACCTCTATAGAAAATTTTAAAATACCACAGAACTCTTATTTGGCTTCCTAATTTTTATATTCACTCACTCCATCTCTCAGTGTTTCCTGAGCATCTGTGTTTGGAGCTGTGGGCAAGACAAAATGTAGTAAGACTCAGAGTGGCAAGTGGGAAACAAATCTCAAAGGAAGGTTCTCCCATTTTCTTCTGTCTCTTGCAGGCAGTGAGGAGGCACTGAGAGCTTCCAAAGAGAGGAATAATTAGACTGCACCATGCTCTGGCAAGTTATGCTAGAAATATATACAGGATGCTGCTGACGACGACAATGATGAGACCCAGAGGCAGGAAGCCTCGTTAGGAGGCTGTTGTGCTCTTGTAGTCAAGATGCAAGGATGGGCAGAAAAAACACTTTTCCAGATCACAGAACGTGGAGAAGGAAGTGGCAGAAATTTGGACCATGACACAGCAGGGAGATGTGTCCTGGACTGTGGGAACGAAGGGGACTCATGGCCATCCATGTTTTCCAATGGAAAGGCAGCTGAGCAGATTGCTGAGGGCTGAGTGCCCAGACAAGGGTGAACTGTGCCCTTCCTTATGCCTTGTCTCAGGGTCTGGAGCTCTGCTCTGGCCAGGGACTGGAAGGGGACCTCTCACCCCTGATGGGCACCCCCTGATCCCATCTCTTCCAGTGGGTCGGCACCAGGGTAAGCCAATTCTCCCTCGGCATAGCCCTTCACACATGAAGCTTTTTCTCAGTGGGGTGAGATGAGTACCCTATATTTTCCACCTGCTGGAGTGGCCTCTAAAGCTTGAGAGCATGTGCCTCTCCTTCTTCTCCTGGATGTCTAAAAAGGGGCCCAGTGAGGACTCTCCCCCAAAGGGAATTAGTGCTAAACAGCTGAAAGAAGAGCCATGACCAGCTTGGCTCTGCTCAGCAATCCAGCTTTCCTCTCTGATACAAACAAAAATGTCACATAATCAAGTTCAGAGTTTTAGCAGAGGGCCATTCGGCTGGCCGTCTGACAGGCAGCCAGCCCACGGAGCCAACTTTATTCCAGAGAACTGTTCATGCTCAGGAGATTTGCTGTACAGATCTCTTGCCCCGGACAGGCTGAAGGAGAAGTCCCGGGGCCAGCGAACGTGTGGTAGGGATCTGGTGAAGAAGGGAGGGCCACCCAATTACTTTCTGCTGACACTGTTACAGTTAAGCATGTGCCGTTTCTACGAACCAGTTGCCCAGCGGCAGTGGCTGTGGGAAGGGGGCTGGCAGACCTGGCACCAGCCAGAAACGACTGCATGGACTTGGCAGGAACTCTGCCCAGCAGTGGCAGCGCCCTGACCTGCTGCAGTTTCGTGAAGGATGCAGGGTGAACAAAAGAAAAGGGACAATGGGGTTTTTGTCCCAAGAGACTCCGAGCTTGTGCCCAGTTTGCTATGAAGCCGTTGCATGGCCCACAGGTCCAGGATCTAGTGGAGGTGTGCCATACCCTCTGCTGACTGTTCACCTGGACAGCCCTGCACCAACAAGGTCATCCTTGCCTGGCTCTGGCATTTGACCCTCAGGTCCAGATCTGCTCACTAACTGCACCAGAAATCACACAAATACCCTACAGCTACTACAGAGGAGACAGAGCCTTATTCATCCATCCTGCGGGCCCCTTCCCTGCTCACTGACCGCAGGCTCTCATGTCTCAGGCTGCCCTGCAAGTCCTCCCACCCCCCACTCCCTGCCCCTACCTCCAGGCAGCCTCACACCTCAGGGTTCAAAGCTGTTTTGCGGCAGCAGCCGCAGCTGTAATAACACCAACGAGGAGGCCTCTGGAGTGAGTCACCATTTCAAAGTATGTGCACACACATTCCCTCATTTGTCCTGATAACTGCCTCTCACCTCTGGGTGGCTTGGGACAGAGGGTGCAGCTAACAGCAGCAGCCTGCTTTTCAAATAAGGTCCTCCTCAGGAATGCCAGCAATCTGACCAGTAGTAGCCTTTTCCCAAGACCTCTCCTCCCTCTCTTCAGAGAACCCACATTCTCCTCTCTGCCCTGCCGTTAGTAAGCCCATGGCCCAGGTTGGTGCATGGCTCTCCAACAGCCAGGTACACAGGAATCACCCCCTGCAACCCCCAACCTACCCTGTCTCACAGTCTTTTTTTTTTTTTAAGTTTTTGTTTGTTTGTTTTTTAATTTAACAAAGAGAGAGAGCACAAGTAGGCAGAGAGGCAGGCAGAGAGAGAGGGGGAAGCAAGCTCCCCGCTGAGCAGAGAGCCTGATTCAAGACTCAATCCCAGGACCCTGAGATCATGACCTGAGCCAAAGGCAGAGGCTTAACCCACTGAGCCACCCAGGCACCCCTGTCTCACAGTCTTAACCAAGCCAGCCATCTTTGCCTGGCTCTGGCATTTGACTCTCAGGGCCCAGAGGGGCCCAGCTGGGCCTGTACCTCCTTGTTACTTGACTTCAGGGGAACAGAGTTTCCTAGAACAGAATTCCTGTGCATTTCAAGGTGCATGGTGCCCTTGTCCCTACAGTTGTTCAGAGCTATGTGCCTGAGACTCTGATATAATATATCTGTGGGGGGACTGGGATCCATTAGCACCTGCCACAGCCACAGGTCTCTGTCCAGGAAAGAAGCTACAGTGTATCCTGTGGCTAAAGGGTGACTGGGGACCACTGGGGTGGCCTGGTGTAAGACTCTGCCTGTGATGCTCCTCATGAGTGATGACTGTTTGACCCAAGACATCATCTCTTTGGGGGGGATTTGACTGTGAGACACAGCAGTGGCAGCAGGGACAGAAGCTGGGATGAGACAGTAGAGAGGGTAGTAGAAGCAAGAGAAAAATGTAGCAAAGAGCCCAGCTTTGCATGCCTGGGAGAATCCCCAGGGTAAGGAGCCCTGGAAGCCCAGTTCTAAAGTGATGGCCTGACTTAGAGCTCCTGGTACATCCTGAGTGATGAGGTGTTAAGGGGCCTGCTGGGAAGTACAGAGGCCCTGGGTGAATGGGGTGTGTGTGGCTGGGACCCAGGCCTGAGTGTCCCTCTTGTCCCAAGGAGCTCTAATATGCTGACAAACTGGACACACCTCCTAGAGGCTGAAAAAGTCCAACTAGAATAGGAAGGAATTATTACCAGAGGAACAACTGAGCTTCCCAGATATTAAATGACTTGCTGATACAGCCACTGATGCAAGCTCAAACATCCCCTTGCCAACAGAACCCTGATCTCTTTAGGGATGGCAATGCATGCAGCTGAAACTTCTCCCAAGAAGCCCCTTACACCTAAGTGGCCACATAACAGACTTCTGGCCAATCAGATATAAGTGAGAATTTAGGAAAAAGCTTCTGCTTTCTTGATCGAGCGATTGGCCCTGCTTTCTGCCCTACTTCTTCTTCCTGCTTCAGATGCAGCAGCCACCTGCCACCATGAGGAGGAAAGCCACATGCCAGGGACAGCACAGGTAGGAAGGTAAGAGACTGAGTCCCTGACGACACTGTGTGAGCCCTGGACTGGCTCCTTTCAGAATTCTCATTGTGCCTGAGAAATAACTACTTATTTTTTTTTCTAAAGATTTTATTTATTTGACAGAGAGAGATCACAAGTAGGCAGAGAGGCAGGCAGAGAGAGGGGAGGAAGCAGGCTCCCTGCCCAGCAGAGAGCCCGATGCAGGGCTAGATTCCAGGACTCCGAGATCATGACCTGAGCCAAAGGTGGAGAATTAACCCACTGAGCCACCCAGGCGCCCCACTACTTACTTATTTAAGCCACTTTTGGTTGGGTTTTCTGAGTTTTGCAGCTAAATGCATTCCTGACTGATACACCTGCCAAGTCATAGAGTTGCCGCTAAATGGCAGGACTGGGCTCCAAACACTGTATATTTCTAGAGCCTATCTTGCTTGTTTTCCAGGGGGCAGCACTACTTCTTGCTCTCAGAACAAAGGGTCTACAAATTAAATAAGATGCTGTATGTAAAGCACTTGACACATCATAGCAGATGCCCAATAAATATTAGCTACTGTTGTTGTTATTATTATTATTATTAGGCCAAGTAGACTCCAAGCCATTTCAAGCTCCTCTGTTTTAGTTTCTATGACCACAGCCAACTGGGAATCCATTAAAAGGTATTCTTTCTGAGGAAAGGAGAGTGAGGAAGGATTAGGTCCTTGGGCCTACCAGGGCTGCTGGGAACAGGGGGTTTTCCACCGAGACGGACTTCCATTCCCAGAGCCTGCCTGTCCCCTGAGAAGGGCAGCACACATACAGAGTGGCTCCTGCCATCATCAGTGGATTGGAAGACTCCCCCTCTGTTCCTTCAGTCTGGACCCAGCATCCACAGAAAGCCAGACAAAGGCCCTGACAAGGCTCAGTTAGGGGCATCAGGCACCCTGGCAAACTTAAGCATTTCTCTTCCTTCCCCAGACACAGAAGTGTATCTCCTACAACCAAGGATATTGTTGCTTTTACAACAGAACATTGGAAACAATCTAAAAGTCTAAGAGTGAGGTACTATTTTTTTTATTAACATATAATGTATTATTAGCCCCAGGGGTGCAGGTCTGTGAATCATCAGGCTTACACAATTCACAGCACTCACCATAGCACATACCCTCCCCAATGTCCATAACCCCACCACCCTCTCCCTACCCCCCTATCCAGGGCAACCCTCAGTTTGTTTTGTGAGATTATGAGCCTCTTACGGTTTGTCTCCCTCCCAATCCCATCTTGTTTCATTTATTCTTTTCCTACCCCCCAAGCCCCCCACATTGCATCTGCGAGGCACTATTTTAAAAAGTGATGCTAGAGTCATTAAATATGATATTCTCTAAGGGTTTTCATAATTTGGGAAAGACTCTCATGTGAAAAATAGCTGACATATTAAGCTATCCATGTGCTATGCTTCCCATGATCCCCTTATGACATTATACATGCACATATGTGAGAGAAATTCAAAAGGCAAGGACAATAATAAAAAAGCTAGCAACAATTAACACCTTTAAGTTGTGATATTATGCATGACTTTTTGTCTCTACATTTTGTATGTTTTCTATGATTTCTGTAATTTCTTTTATAACCACAAGAAAAATCGTTATAAATAAATTGAAGAAAGGGGAAAGCGTATTAGTGACAGAAGTTGTGACATTGTTATTACTATTTGGACAAAGATATCTGGCTTCAAAACATGCTGTCTGCCAACAGCCAGAAAGCAGACATCTCAGTGAAATACTTTTAAAATGGAAGAGAGTCTCTGACGTGGCACTCCTCATTTCCCAGCAAAAGAAAAACACCGCCCCACTTAATTGGGGCCTGGGTCTAGAGGCACATCCCTTACTCATTTGAAGCAGCTCTGATCTGAGACCCCTCTCGCTGGGGTTCCCTGAGAGAAGACCCTCCCTGTAAAAGACCATCTCTGCCAAGTTCACAGAGCATAGATATCTGAGACACCTGGAGAGAAGTGGTCTGGTGTTCTGATGAGGTCAGGATATGGTTTTTCTCCTTAATAAGATGAAAAGTGAACGGAGGCTAAGAGATATATTGTCTCTGCAGCTCTGTTCTCTGTGCACTAGCACTCCGTAAGCATCAAGCTTGAGTCCTTGGAACTGGGGCTAAGCCAGCCAGCAAACCACCACAGCCATGGCAAATTTATTATGGAAGTGCTCTGGGCTACCTTTCTTTCTCTTTTTCCTCCCGAGGAGTTTGTGTTCCCACACCACACAACTTTCTCAGCCTACCCTTTCTTTCCCCACATCAAACACTTAGACGCAGTGGTCTGGAAGTAACAGTATCTCCATTATCTTTCCTTCACACTTGACACGGCAGGCGTCCACCTGGACCTGGATACTTAGAGACGGAAAGTTAATTTTTCATCACGCATCCAATGGTTCAATATATATTTTTTTGGACTCTGATCTTTGGGACCAAAGAGCAGAAGACATCAGATATAATAATAAAACCATTAATAAAAACTCATGTGGTAAAAGATACTCTTTTCATCCAAAGAAACTGTGTTGTTCCACACGGTTTTAAGATTCCAGTTCCTTGACTCAGGAATTACCAGAATGCTGTAAGCATTCTATGAAGAGTCTCATTTCAAGTTCAGATTATTCAGACTCATCCATGACAGAGGCAGAACTCCCAGATTCCCATGAAGTGTTTTAAGTTTTCCCCTATAACCCTCATCTGGCTTAACATCACGGCATCAGTGATTTTTTCACAATGTGAAAGTTCAACAGCTTGAAATGTTAAAACTCTGTAAAAAGCAGCATTATCACCCAGCAACAGCTCAGAGCTCTGACACTTGAATACAGGATTTGTAATATATCTAACAGTACAATCCAGACTTGATGAAGAAAGAATTGGCTAACAGAGTACAATAATATTGCAAGAGGAAATATTTACTCTGTTTGAGCAACAACTTTTTCAAGTGGCCACAAGATCACAGACTGTTGGAACTGGAAAGGCCATGGAGATCCTCTAATCTAATTCCTTCAAATTGAAGCTGGGGCCTGGGCACCCCTCCAAGGGAGCACATGATTGGAATAAAGCCTTACGGTGAGGAGGGGGTCAGGGATCCCATCTGGGCTTCCAGTGTTCCTAGGTACTACTAAGTAACATTTATGTTAAAGCATTTGCCTCCCAGGCTTGTACAAAGACACAATGTCTCCCACCTATCTATTGAATAAAACCCAAACCTGGTTTTCAGGGCCCTGGTCTCACCTTTCTACCTTTATTCCACACTCTCCCAACACCTGCACAGGCTCCCTTCTGCACCTGGGATACCATCTCCCCTGCTGAGGCCTTCTGTCCATTGGTATTCAATATATCCCCTCCTCCATGCAGCCACCATGGTTCCTCCAACCTAAATATGCTCATTCCCCTGAACAACCACACCAGCTTGTCCCTATTGCTAATAGAGAATGTATCATATTCTGTACTCTATTATTGGTATGTTTGTTTTATATCCTTCATCAGATTGCAAGTTTCCAGAGGACAGGGAAAATGCTTGATTCATATTAATTAATTAGTTAATTATTCCGTGGTCCTTTGCTTATTAGCAGTGCTTAAGAAACTCAGAACAAATGTGTTCATAGTACATTTTTCTTGCCTATAAAGGCAGATCCAATAAAGGCTCAATTCACTGCACTGTAGTCATTATTTTCCTCTTGAGGTAAAATTTATATTCAATGAAGTACCCAAATATTAAGTGTATATACACTGAGTTTACATAAATATATACACCTGAGTTAAAAAATCCCTACTTTCCTGTAAGGAACCACTGTTTTGATTTTTCCCTCCACCAAAGATTAGTTTTGCCTATTCTAGAATTTGATAGAAATGGATCAAATACTAAATACTCCTTTTTGTGGAAGGCTTCTTTCACTCAGTTTTTTAGTTTCATACATGTTGTATGTATTAGTAATTTTTCCCTTGATATTGCTAAGTAGCATTCCATTGTATCTTACTGTTTCTGTATTCATTTTCCTACTAATGGGGACACATAGGCTTTATAAGTGTTGTCAACATATATTTCAATGTCTCTTGTGTAAATAGCTGTGAGAGAATTGCTAAGTCAAATAAGGACATATTTAATTTTATAAGAAATGCTAGACGGGTGCCTGGGTGGCAGTTAAGTGTCCAACTCTTGATTTCACCTCAGGTCTTGATCTCAGGGTCAGAGTTCAAACCCTGTGTTGGGCTCTACACTGGGCATGGATGGAACCTACTTAAAAAAAAAAAAAAGAAAGAAAGAAAAAAAGAAAAGAAATGCTAGAGTTTTCCAAACTGGTTATATCATTTTACATTCCCACCAACACCGAGAGCTCCAAATTGCTTGTGGGAAGGTTTTTGACATTGAATTAGAACTTTTTTTATAGACATAGGGCTATTCAGATTTTCTGTTTCATCAGGTATCAGTTTGTTTGTTTGTTCGTTTGTTTTTTAAAGATTTTATTTATTTGACAGAGAGAGAGATCACAAGTAGGCAGAGAGGCAGGCAGAGAGAGAGGGGGAAGCAGGCTCCCTGCTGAGCAGAGAGCCCGATTCGGGGCTCGATCCCAGGAACCTGAGACCATGACCTGAGCTGAAGACAGAGGTTTAATCCACTGAGCCACCCAGGTGCCCCAGTTTGTTTGTTTTTTAAATAGACTTATTTATTTGCGAAAAGGAGAGAGAGACTGTACAAGCATGGGGAGGGGCAGAGGGAGAAACACACTCCCTGCTAACCAGAGAGCCTGATGTAAGGCTTAACCCCAGGACCCTGGGATCATGACCTGAGCCAAAAGCAGATGCTTAACCAACTGAGCCACCCAGGTGCTCCCAGGTGTCAGTTTTGATGAGTTGTATTTTTCAAAGAATTTATAGAATTCATCTAAGTTGTTGATTTTTTTTTTTTTGGCATAAAGTTGTTCCTAATATTCCCTTATTAATTTTTTAATGTCTGTAGGATTAGTAACACCTCTTTCATTCTGGATCTTGGTAATGAGTGCTATCTATATATCTAATCAATTTTATTGATCTTTTAAAAGACAAAGCATTTGGATTTATGGTTTTTCTCTACTTTTTTTCTATTTTCCAGTTTACTGACATGCTCCTATCTTTTTTCTTTCATAACTGAGTTTTTATTAGATCAATAGAAACATTTCAATTTGTATACAATTCTTAACATACGTACTGAAAATCTTAAAAATCATGTAGTTATGATTCTTTTCTAAAAGTTATTCCAGTGAGCTTCCAGCTTAAAATTTGAAGGCAAATTTTCCTTAACAGTATGTCAGGTACCAGTATCTTCAGATGTTGATACACTATCACCTGTTAAGTCATGTGAATTTAAAATTTAATATCACATACACTACATTCTCAAATTTTCAATCTTGCACAGCACATTAACAAGTTAACTAGGAAAATTAGACTACCAGATCAAGATGTTACAGAGTGCACAAAATTCTGACAGGAAGAGCCAAGATCAAGGAGTGGTTTTCTTTAGGAAACAATTCTACCAAAAACAACATGCAAATAGAAGTAATTTTAAATGTTCAAGACATATTAAATTCATGACTGACTCCAAAATGCCATTTAGTATGCTTGGTATTATAGGATGTAAGAGCTACCCCATCTATGGAAAGTTGAGCTGACATACAAGACAATCAAAGCCTCCCATATTCAATATCTCACTATTCTCTGGTTGTACCAAAAAATGAACAACCAACAAATGATTTCACCTCTGATAAAAAAGCATTTACACTTAAAAAATAGGATGAGGGGTGCCTGGTGGCTCAATGGGTTAAAACCTCTGCCTTCGGCTCAGGTCATGATTCCAGGGTCCTAGGATCAAGCCCTGCATCGGGCTCTCTGCTCAGTGGGGAGCCTGCTTCCTCCTCTCTCTCTCTCTCTGCCTGCCTCTCTACCTACTTGTGATCTCTCTCTCCGTGTCAAATAAATAAATAAAATCTTTAAAAAAAATAGGATGAAGTGGGATTCTTTCTTAAAAATATTTCTAGAACTACTAAAAAAATTGGATTTATGAAATAGTTGATAAAAATATTTCTCTGGATTGTACAAGAAGGGAGACAGGGGGCACTAATAAGACATGGTATATGATATTAATCAGATGGCTTCTTTCTCTCCTGTTTCATCAGGGGCTGGACTCTCCTCATTTTTAATTTCTCTATTATCTGCAGGTAAGTCTTTCATTTCTTGGTTAGGTACTTCAGCCTCTCTTCCCTTTGCCCCCTTTTCCCATTTTCCCCTTTGTAGGCACTTTTTTGTCTCAAGATTTATCCTCTCCTGCTGCCTTTTTTTGCTTCATTTTCACTTTTGCAGGAGCAGATTTAGCTGACAACCTCAACGACCTCTTGGGCTCCTCTTTTGCTGCCCCCTTGCAAGTGGACCTTCCTCTTGGGCGTCGTGGTGGGAAGTGGGCGAGTGCCCGGTGCCTGTGCCTGTGGGGCCAGGTGTGTGCAGAGCCTTTGTGAAGCTGGGTGGCCTGGCTGCTGCTGCTCCTTCCCACTGTTCTTATCTTTTTCATGTCCTTCTTACACTTATTTTAGATATTTTTCTTAAGAAGAAGAAACCTTCAGTCATTGAGTTTTAGACCTGTCTTATCTGATATGGTGGCCAATGACCACATGTGGGTATCTAAATTTAAATTAAATTAATTAAAAATTAAAGCCACAGGGGCGCCTGGGTGGCTCAGTGGGTTAAAGCCTCTGCTTTCGGCTCAGGTCATGGTCCCAGGGTCCTGGGATCGAGCCTCGAATCGGGCTCTCCGCTCAGCAGGAAGCCTGCTTCCTCCTCTCTCTCTTTGCCTGCCTCTCTGCCTACTTGTGATCTATGTCAAATAAATAAATAAAATCTTAAAAAAAAATACAAATAAAGACTCAATTAAAAAAAAAAATTAAAGCCACATATGATTAGTGGCTATCAGACCTGATGAAACAGATACAGAACATTTCCATTGCCACAGAAATTTCTGTTGTACAGCGCATTTAAGATTTTTCTTTTTGGGGTGCCTGGGTGGTTCAGATGGTTAAATCTCCAACTCTTGATTTTGGTTCAGGTTATGATCTCCGGGTCATGAGATGGAGCCTCTAGCCAGCTCAGCGCTTAGCAGAGACTGCTTCGGATTTTCTTTCTCCTTCTCCCTCTGCCCCTCCTCTCTCTCTCTGGTAAGTAAATAAATAAATAAAATCTTTTAAAAAAATCATTTTATAAAACAAACATTTAAAGCTCTAAAATTTCCTCTAAGTACCGCTTTAACTGCATCCTATAAATTTTGATGTTATCTTTTCTTTTCTTTTCTTTTTAAAGATTTTATTTATTTATTTGACAGACAGAGATCACAAGTAGGCACAGAGTCAGGCAGAGGTGGGGTCGGTGGGGGAAGCAGGCTTCCCACTGAGCAGAGAGCCCAATGTGGGGCTCGATCCCAGGACGCTGGGATCATGACAGGAGCCAAAGGCAGAGGCTTTAACCCACAGAGCCACCCAGGCGTCCCAATGTTGTATTTTCTTTATCATTTAGTTAAAACTATTTTTGAATACCCTTATGATTTCTTCTTTGAAACACAATTTATTTACAAGTGTGTTCCTGAATTTCCAAATATTTGGGGTTTCTCAAGATATATTTCTGCTATTGATTTCTAATTTAATTCCAATGTAGTCAGAGGATATACTACATTCTTTACATATTCCAAATTTTTAAACTTTATTGAGACTAGATTTATGGTCCAGCATTTTGACCGATGTGGTAAACATGCTATGTGCAGTTGAAAAGAATGTGCATCCTATTGCTGAATGTAGTATTCTACAAACATCAATCTGGCTTATGTCTTCATCAATGCCTTTTACTTTGTGTGTGTGTGTGTGTGTAATTGATCTATCAGTTGCTGACAGTGGGAAAATCTCCAACTCCAATTGAGTAATTTTTTGTTTCTCCCTTTAATTCTGTGAATTGGTATGTAAGTTGCTGCCTGACAACTTTCAGTTTTCTAGTATGGAAAAGAAACTTTGACTAAAAGATTTAACAAAGAAGCTTCTGGTATCTAATTAATATACTGAAGTATACAATGAACTATGTTGTTTATTTGTTATGTTAACAGTAGTTAACATATTATGTTAACAGTAGTTTACTAAGATCCTAAAAATAACTGTTTCCTCTAGAAGTTTTCAAGTCCCATGTCTTCATCTACTTATAGATATATTTTTCAAATTTGCTAATCTGAACTAATTATAGGAAGGAGCAGTTTGCACTTCAAATGTTCTTTAAAAAGTGTACTTTAAAAAATGTTCTTTAAAAAAATGTTCTTTAAAAAGGTTCCATCTCTGGTATGGGCAAGTTAGCTCCTACTGAACCAATTCTCCTGGAAAAAGCTGTACACTCAGACAAAATATAAAAACAATTGCCTGAAGGCACTGGAGAAAGACAAAAATAGGGAGATTCTGCAGGAGGGCTGAGATTTGGGAGAAAGGAAAAGACATAGATGGGATTCTCAATTTTATAGCTTTTAGCCTGGTGCAAGACTGTGGTCAGTGCCATGCTGAGTGGCTAAAACTCCAACAGAAAGCATGCAGTCTTTCAGAGACAGATTTTGAGACCACCACAGCCACTAGAAAGTGAAGAGGGAATCCCAGAAAGAATAGAGCCAGAAAGAGAAAGCCTCAAATTCTGTGTAAAAACTCTGTCCAAATCTCCTGAAACATGCATGCATGGGGCAGACTCTCAGCAACCTAGCTAAAGATAAAATAACCAAGCCAAGAACTGAGATGCTTAGCCCAATGGCCAAGGTTTGTGGTTTTAGTTCAACCAAGATAATCGCTAGCTAAGGCAAAAAACAAAATAAAAAATAACCTCCCCAACCCTGTAAAACCTCTTCAGAAGAATATAATAAGATCCAGAGTCTCCATAATATAGTAGTACAATGTTTAGAATACAATCTGAAATTATTAAACATACACAGAAATAGAATAATGCAGCCCACCCTCAAGAAAAAAGACAACAGCAATCCCAAGATAACCCAGATGTTGCAATTAGCAGATAAGGATTTTAAAGCAGCTATTACAATTATGCTCAGTGGCATAAAAGAAAATATGAAATATACAGAAAATCTTGGCAGAGAAATAGACTATAAAAGAAAACCAATCGGAAGTTCTATAATTTTAAAAAAAAATTACATAAAAAATTAAAAAAAAAATCACTGGTGAACTTAATCGATTGGAAGTGATACTGGAAAGTGTCAGTGATCTTGAAGACAAATCAATGGAAATTACCCAATCTGAAGAACAGAGAGAGATAAAAGATTGAATGGAAAAAAACAAAAACAGAACATCAGACCTGTAGGACAATATCAAAAGGTCTCTCATAGTAGCCAACAGACACATGAGAAGATGCTCAACATCACTCATCATTAGGAAAATGCAAATCAAAACTACAATGAGATGTCCTTCATACCTGTCAAAATGGCTAAAATCAAAAACACAAAAAACAACTATTGGCAAAGGTGTGAAGAAAAAGGAAACTCTTGCACTGTTGATGGGAATGCAAAGTGGTGCAGCCACTACAGAAAACAGTATGGAAGTACCTCAAGAGGTTAAAAATAGAATTACCCTATAATCCAGTAATCATACTTCTGGGTGTCTACCTGAGAAACTAAAAAACACCAATTCAAAGGAATACATGCGTCCCTATGTTTATAGCAGCATTATTTACAATAGCCAAATTTTAGAAGCAGCCCAAGTGTCCATCAATAAATGAATGAATGAAATGAGGTGAAAGACATGGTACACATATCCAATGGGGTATTATTCAGCCATAAAAAAGAACAAAATCTTGCCCTTTGCAATGGTATGGATGGAGCAAGAGCATATAATGTTAAGTGAAATAAATCAGTCAGAGAAAGACAAATACCATATGATTTCACTCATACGTGGAATTTAAGAAACAAAACAAATGAGCCAAAGAAAGAGAAAGAGAGAGATAAACCAAAAAACAGACTCTTAACTACAAACTGATGGTTACCGGAGGGGAATTGGGTGGGGAGATGGGTCAAGTAGGTGATGGGGATGAAGGAGTGCACTTGTGATGAGCACCAAGTGTTGTACAGAATTGTTGAACTGCTATATTGTACACCTGAAACTAATGTAACACTGTATGTTAACTACACTGGAATTAAGAGAATAAATAAGTCAGTCTATCATAGGTATAACTATAGCCTCAGAAGAAGAGAGAACGAATGGGGCAGAAAAATATTTGAAGAAATAATGGCTGAAAATTCTCCAAATTTGGTTTAAAACCTAAATTTACAGATTTAAGAAGCTCAATGAACTCTAAGCAGGATAAACAAAACCAAAGATAAAGACAGGAAAGTCTTGAAAGCAGCCAGAGAAAAAGGATAAATTCCATAAAGTTAACAATGATTCCAGTGACCACTGACTTCTCATCAGAAACCAAGGAAGCCAGGAGATGGTAAAACAGCATCTGGGATTAAAAAAAAATTCTCAACCCAGAATTCTATATCCAGTGAAAATATTCTTCAGGAGTAAAGTGAAGTAAATATATAGTATATTGGTCATATCTTTCAGTTAAAGCTTTCCATTCTACCCTGCAAGTTTGTTAACTATGCAGCGGTTTGCACACCAATTCATAGAAACTTTAAAACACGTGTTTTAAAATGAACAGTAATTTTTAAAAAATCATGTGAACTGAGCAGGGGAAGATCAACAAAACAACCTGTCCTCAGTTTTTCCTGAAATGGTAAATAGTGGGTAAGAAGCTATTTCTACGTAATCTGATCTAAGTCTGGGAATCATTTACATTCCACCAAGATTTCCTGGTCTCAACAGTCTCTTCTCCTCCCTCCTTTCCCACAAGTATGCCACTGGGAAAGGGAGGAATAGTTCAATTTATGCCTCTTAACATTATTCAGACCTAGAGTCGAGAATGCAGAACTATTAAAAGCTCACCTACTAAGAGTTCAAAACGAAGGGTGGGCAAGGTATGAGGCACAAGAAAAGAAAACAGTCCAAGGTAGCCTGAAAGGACACATTCAAGTTGGAGAATTAACTGCAAAAGGCTGAGATTGAGTCAATATTTGCATTAGAAATCTCAACCTGAATTAACACGTTTGTTAGACTTGTTAGTCCAGAAATAGTTCCCAAGAGAGCTCCGGAAGTGTGACCTTCTCCTGCACATCTGCTCTGACTTTTTATGAGTTCTCTTAATACTTTTTTAAGCTGCTAAGTGTTAATTTTTGTTCAAAGCAGGATTACTAAACAACCTGTTAGCAACACAAAGATTCCCTTCACACTCGCCTTTCTTAAACCGAGAAGCAGACTGTTTTCCAAACTGCTAACATCCGAAGCTGACCGCCAAACACAGTCATTAACCAGCCTCTGACATCTAAACAACAGCTGTGTGCTGTCCTGCTAAAGGACAGCCTCACCCAGACAGTGAGTCTCCAAAGGTCAGCTGTGTCCTGCAGCAGGAAGTCCACGCCACGGTTGGTGGCACATGCCGGCACAACGGAACAGTCTATGTTTGTCCCAATTCCCTTTCCTCCCCTTTGGCTAATCTTCACTGATCATAAATGTTCAGCTTGCCTTGCACAGGAAGCGGGGGCCTTCAACTTCATCCTGCTCGCTCATGCAGTTCTCGCTCTTACACAAACCCTTTTCACTGAAGATCATCTTAGAGTTGCCACTAAAAATGGTGCTGATGACAGAAGACCAGAAGACAAAGTGAAAACACTTGTCTCCAAAGCAAGCACATTTAAAAAATATTCATTGTCAGGTACTCTTCCAGGGCTTTTTACAATATCCTCCCCCTGTACTCCCATAAGGATCATCCCTCCTGATTACTAGGTAGGGAAGCTGCAGTCATTCAGAGCATTACATGAACTGCCCGTGGTCATAAGGCTTTGGAGGGATACCATGAGACTATCCAGTTCTCTTTAACTCAACTCCAAGGGTCTTCCTACTCTGGCAACCTTTAAGAATATAAACAACCGGGGCGCCTGGGTGGCTCAGTGGGTTAAGCCTCTGCCTTTGGCTCAGGTCATGATCTCTGGGTCCTGGGATCGAGCCCCACATCAGGCTCTCTGCTCGGCAGGGAGCCTGCTTCCTCCTCTGTCTGCCTCTCTGCCTACTTGTGATCTCTATCTCAAATAAATAAATAAAATCTAAAAAAAAAAAGAATATAAATACCCTTCAAAGTTCCAACTAGATTAAAAAAAAACTTGTTATACTGATGGGAGGTAGGTGGAAAGTTGATTTAAAAATTTACCTGGAGGAGTAGATGCATAGGAATAGCTAATGTCATTTCAATAATAATAATGTAGGACTTTCTTTTGCAGATATAAAAAAATGTGTTATAAGGTTAATGCATGAAACTGTGGTATTTGTTTACCCACCCAGTGACAGGCTGATAGGAAGCACTCAATATACACCAGATATCATTATTATAATATGCTAAAATAGATTATATACGATCTTACTTAACTCTTTTTTCATAGGGACACTCTGAGGACAATTTTATTCCCCTATTACATATCAGGAAACTGAGGCACAGAATTTAAATAACTTGCTACAGGTCACAAATTATGGACTATCTGGAACCTGAACTAAGGCTGATTTCAGAGGAACTAAGGCTGAAATCAAACTAAGGTTTGATTTCAGAATTAAGGATGTTATTGCATCAAGAATATTAATATCAAAAGTCTAGAAGAATCCAAACGTCCATCAGTAGGGGGCTTAGATAAATGAAGGTGCATCCTTATAAAGAATATTTCTGAGAATGAGGTAAATCTATATAATATGAAAAGATGTCTATAATATCAACAGAAATCAATGTCAACAGAAAAAAGGTGCATTGCATAGGTTAGATCTTATTTTTGTTGAACAATAACCATATATGTTGAGTTGTGGTTGTTTGTAAAGATACATGCATGTATATGTATGCTGTATACATGTATGTATATGTATGTCTACATTATATAAAATTGTATAACATACAACTTTATACATACATATGTATGTATATACATATACATACATACCTTTTTCCCTATGAATGGGATTAGGATGGGGAAATCCTTTTCTAACATACTTTTGTATTGTTTCAATCTGTTAGAAGCATGTTATTACTTCCATAATAAACCAACAAGATTTTTAAAAATGGCTCACTACCTAAAAAATAAAAGGTGTCCTTTTCGAAGGAGAACACTTCCATAAACAGGTTAAACCTTGGCTAACTGAAAGTGCAAGGGGTCCTCCCCAGCTAAGAGTGTGGTACAGTCATTTCCACTGTAAAACTGCACTCCAAGCCTTCGAGAGAGGAGAGTCTGGGCTTTACCACAGACCCATGTACACAAACAGCTGTGTCCTAGCTTGCAGTTGGCCTGGTGCCCTGCACACACCTGTGTGTAGGAGTAGAAAGGCTCTTTCCTGTGCAGTCACTTCTTTCAGCAAGTGTTGGTTATCAGGAGTAGAGTATAGAGAACTGAATGGCCGCTTAAATACGGCCATGGTCTGGGTGGTCCAATTCTAAGAGACTCGGTGAGCCCAGATATATTAGTCTAGACTGGGATAGGTCCCAGATTTATGATAAGTCACCTCCAGTGAGTAGGGGTGATACTAGAGAGGTTACCCTTGGGAGGGAAATCTGGTCCAGTCTATGTTTTCTAGGTGTATCAGGTTGGCCATCTCCAGGTTGGGCAAACCTGGAACCCTTAGTACCACTCCCCAACGCCAACCTGGGCAGTGGTGAAAACAGGACAGCCTGGTGTGCTGACAGGTTAACTCTACTCCCTGGGACTGGCCTTGAGACACACTGAGTCACACCAACAGCCTTCACGAGGTAAAAAAGTGGAATCATCATCTGATGCCAGATCCAGCTGGATGCATTTTGGATAGAATTTCCCTGAAGCTGTCTCAATAGCAAAGTGCCAAATTGTTTTCTAAATTCATCTATGAAGGGGATTTTCTCCTTCCTTCCTTTCTTCCCCTCCTCTCTCTCCCTTCCTGTTAAGAGGGGAGCTCTGTCTTATAACCTCACCTGAAACCTGGTATGACTGGAGCAGGAGACAGCCTAGTCACCTGCCAGGGAACAAAAAGGATATCCTGTGACAAGGAACCTGGAGACAGAGAGCCTAGATCCAATCAAGACTCTGTGAGCCGTCATCCACCACACAGGTGATGCCTGTGCCGGCAAAAGCTTATTGAATGACGAATGCTTGAATTTCCCACTGATGGCCAAACTTTGGACCTTTTATTTTTTTTTAAAATAATTTTCATTTTTAGGGGCCCCTGGGTGGCTCAGTGGGTTAAGCCTCTGCCTTCTGCTCAGGTCATGATCTCAAGGTCCTGGGATTGAGCCCCACATCAGACTCTCTGCTCAGTGGGGAGCCTGCTTCCCCATCTCTCTCTGCCTGCCTCTCTGCCTACTTGTGATCTCTGTCTGTCAAAATAAATAAATAAAATCTTAAAATAATTTTCATTTTTATCAGAGCAGATAAAATCACATGGTTTAAATAAAAATTTTTTTAAAGATTTTATTTATTTATTTGACACAGAGAGAGAGACACACAGCAAGAGAGGAAACACATGCAGGGGAGTGGGAGAAAGAGAAGCAGGCCTCCCACCAAGCAGGGAGCCTGATGTGGGGCTCAATCCCAGGACCCTGGGATCATGACCTGAGCTGAAGGCAGATACTTAATGACTGAGCCACTAAGGTGCCCTTTAAATCAAATTTCTGAAAAATACTGAATTAAAAAACTACCAGGCGGGAGCCTGCTTCCTCCTCTCTCTCTGCCTGCCTCTCTGCCTACTTGTGATCTCTGTCAAAAAAAAAAAAAAAAAAAAAAAAAAATTTTAAAAACTACCAGGCAAACACTGAGGCAAACACTTTCAATGCTTCTAGTTTTTTTAAAGACCAAATAATATGTTAATATTGCCATTTCTTGGTTTATCTATTTATCCTTCATCTATTAATTTTGTTATAATGATTTAGATTTCAGCTCTTTTACACCATCTACCACATTTCCCCTTCCTTTACATTATAATGAGAAAGAACTCTTCACTGAAAAGCCAAGTTTACTCTGACTTTTTTTGTGTACCATTTTTTCCTTGTAGTTAACATTTTCCTTTTTATTTGTTTAATCTTCTATGCACTTTTATTCAAATTCTTCTGAACACCCTGCCTGAATTATCAAAAAATATTATTTTCCAAATGGCCAGATATGTCTGATAATCTGTGAATTCCAAAACAGCTGACCCAATTTTATACACACTGGGCTTCTCTGTACTGTTATCTTGTGTTGGTTCCCTGTCTTCTGGATTCCATTTCTTTTGCCTTTTTTATTTATTTCCTCATTTTGCTGAAGTATTTAGTCTGGTTGTTTCCTAGAAAAGGATCCATAGGAAGCAAAGTTTTGAGTCCTTGAAGATTGAAAAATGTCTTTGTTCTATCTTCACATGCGACTGAAAGTTCAGCTGAGTATAAAATTCTAAATGGAAAATTCCCCTCAAAGTTTTTGTTGACTTTGTTCCATTGTCTTCTAGCTTCCAGTACTGATGTTAAAAACTCTGCTAGCTTTCTGATTTTCATTCATTTGTTTGTGACAAGTTTTCCCCCTCTAAAAGCTTTAAAATTCACTGTTTAGTCTAGAGTTTTATTTTTTTTAAAGACAAGTTAAAATAACTTGTTTTTTTTGTTTTGTTTTTTAAGATTTTATTTATTTGATAGACAGAGATTACAAGTAGGCAGAGAGGCAGAGAGAGAGGGGAGGAAGCAGGCAGTCCGCAGAGCAGAGAGCCCGATGCGGGGTTCGATCCCAGGACCCTGGGATCATGACCTGAGCCGAAGGCAGCGGCCTTAACCCACTGAGCCACCCAGGCGCCACTAGTCTAGAGTTTTAAATGTTGATGACAATACATGTGGGTGTGAGCTATTTTTTTCATTTGTTGTACTTTCTTTTTAAGATTTTATTTTTTTAATTCATCTCTACACTGAAAGTGGGGCTCGAACTCATAACCCTGAGATCAAAAGTTGCATGCTCCACTGACTGAGCCAGTCAGGGATCCCTCATTCATTGCATGTTTTAATCTAGAGTGCCTTGACTTGACTTCAGTTCTGAAACTTCTCTTGCATTTTTTCTTGGATAACTTCCATCTTTCTATTTCTGTGTTCCTTCTCCTTGGAATTCTTATTAGTCGGACATTAAAACTCCTGGATGTGCTAATACAATTTTTAAAATATTATTCTTCCCTGGTTTTCTCTGTTCATTTTTTCATTTTACCTTTGGAAACTCCCTGATTTTGTTTTCCAGTACTTCTGTCATACTTAACAAGCGATACAGTTAGTTACATTAAAAAAAAAAAGATATTATTTGACAGAGAGTGAAAGCAAGAGGGAGCAAGAGAGAACACACACAGAGGGAAAGGGAGAAGCAGACTTCCTGCTGAGCAGGGAGTCTGATATGGGGCTCGATCCCAGGACCATGGGATTATGACCTGAGCCCAAGGCAGCTGCTTAACCAACTGAGATACCCAGGCACCCTAAGTTAGTTACATTTTTATCTTTGATTATCTCCTTCTTGTTCTCAAATATGCTAATTTACTTTTTAAATGCTAATTCACTTTTTAAAAACTTTATTATGAAAAACTTCAAACTGGTATTCAAAATAATGCCTTACACACATGTGCTCAGTCTGTGTAGTCATCGTCCTTCCTCTAGAGCATAGTGTGGGGGCACCTGGGTGGCTCAGTGGGTTAAGCCTCTGCCTTCGGCTCAGGTCATGATCTCAGGGTCCTGGGATCGAGCCCCGCATCGGGCTCTCGGCTCAGCAGGGAGCCTGCTTCCTCACCCTCTCTCTCTGCCTGGCTCTCTGCCTACTTGTAATCTCTGTCTGTCAAATAAATAAATAAAAATCTAAAAAAAAAATTATAGAGCACAGTGTGGTCCATGCCTTGCATGGGAGGTATTGCATGAATAAATAAAAGTGACAGCTAGGTAAAGCCTCCTCGCTGTTGCCTGCCACCCAGCCATCAGGCTAGTATTCTGATTCCCCTTCACTGCCTGGACAGGCCACAATAAAAAAAATACATACTCATCTCAAATTTTGCTCTCATTTATAAATATTTAAAAAATATTTATTTTATAGAGATTTTAGTTATTTATTTGTTAGAGAGAGAGAGAGAGAGCGAGTGCAGGCAGAGGCAGAGGGAGAAGCAGGCTCCCTGCTGAGCAAGGAGCCCGATGTGGGACTCGACCCCAGGACGCCGGGATCATGACCTGAGTCGAAGGCAGCTGCCCAACCAACTGAGCCACCCAGGCGTCCCAAAATTATTTATTTTAAAAGACCCCGAGGTAAGACAACATTTTCCGGGCTTCAGCCATTCTAGGGACTCATTCCATGGCAGCTTCTTGCTAAGGCAATGGGAGCCTCCCAAGTGCAGAAGCAGAGTCAAGGCGTTCAACCTGGCCTGGCCCACAGCAGCCCCCTCTGGCATCCTCCCTATCCGTGGATCTAAAGGTCCCTGGTTTGAGCATCATCTCCAAAATGTATGGGCAATAAATGAACTAGTCTGGCTCCTCCTGTGAGATGAGAATGGTGCTTGGCCTAAAGATGGTTCCCAAAACACACTGGTTTTCTAGTCTCTAGAAGCTTGACCCTGAGGTTGTGACAAACACCAAATAGTCTATTTAAATCGTCCAGTCCTCTTTTAGAGAATATCGCACAACTCAAACAGGGAAGTCCAAGAAGTATTTTGGTAGCACATGAGATCACTTGGCAGGTGCTCACGGACTAACATCTCCTACCCCCCAAAAGCAGTAAACCATTGGAACTTGTGTTTCAGCACCCTCCTAGGGCACTCCTGTGCTTGGCATCTGAGGGACGGCACCACTGCGTCTGAAGCACCAAGAAGTTTAAGTTGGCACGATGACTGCAGCAAGGTGATGCTTTGGCAACCCCTCATCTGAGGTTTTTTGTTTTTTTTTTTACAGAAAAGTTTGAAAAACGTAACATTTCGGAGATTAATTCAGCTTTGTATCACGTTAGAGACTGAGGCAATCTTACTTTGAGCCTAAAAACATTACCAAGGGGTGAAAAACACTGGCAATATGGCTCGTATGAGAAAAAATTTCATACCTCCCGTTGGTGTTAGCCTGAGAGTAAATGTCAAGAGATGTTTTTCCTGCTGTCAAGCCGACATGTGCCATAACGGGCATGCACAGATCTCCTGGACCCAAACTTTACGGAGCCTTTACCACAGCCACGTCTGTCATCTATCACACCCTTCACTCCAGCACTCACACATCTTTTCAAAGCACCTTCTCCCCCACCTTTGGCTCTGCTCAGCTGCGTGGTTACAGCCTATTATGTAACTGCCACTTCTGAAGAACCAAAATACTGAAGTGCTGTGTATTTCTTAAATTATGCAAGGCTTGACCTTATTGCTAGGAAATACCTGGCATATTTTCATTGTCTTCAGAGGTCCAGGTAGCATTTTGAAGAGCTATTCCCACCTTATTAGTCATTTCTCTGATGCGCGCTCAGGCAACAAGGAGGGAATTGATAACTCAGACTGATAATTGTCTTGGGCCTAAGTTGTGCCTTCAGGGTCTCAACATGAAACAGAGTTTCCATGAAACAGTGATAGTAATGTGCGAAACACAGCTTCTAGTGCTTTCCATGCACTGATGTGGTATCCTCATAACCATCCTCTAAGGTAAGAATTATTTTTATTTTTCTAACATGATTGCTTTTTATCATTTTTATTCTCACTTTCTAGAAGAGAAAACAGGCAAAAAGATGTCAAAGGTCATGCTGCTGGAAATTGTGGAACTGGGATACAAACGCCAGGAGGCAGTATGCCTGAAGCCTTGCCCTAATGACTGCACAGACGGCCTTTCCGCTTTGGCATACTGGCCCAGGGCTGCACGGGCCAGGATTTGGAGAGCTCGAAGCGCATGTCTGGGTTTGGTTTACTTGGGTGTCCTGTGGCACAGATGGTTGGTAGGCCGCAGGGGCTGGACATCCGCAGTTCAGAAGGTGCTCAGAAATACCTCGGCAAGTGAAGTGGGCTGTTTCCAACAAGAATTCCTCTGCACTCAGTATTCTGCCAAGGTGTGCCTAAAAGTACTTTGGAAAATAATTTGGCTCCCAGGGCCAAATGGCCAAGCATGTCAAGGGAGGGCAGCAGCAGGGGCCCAGGGCAGTCTGAGCCTGAGGAAGTATGTAGGCTACTGCACAGAGCTGAGGCTGGTATATTCTGGATGGGAATCTGGTTGTGGGTTAACCCAAACCTGCTCCAAACATGGGAAGCTTCAGAAGAGCTTAAAATTGTCTACAGGGGCAATAACAGGGAGCTCAAAATAGAAAGACACAAATTCTATTTCTCAAAGGGTAATCTGATCACCTATACCAGGGTCAAGTGGAGAGTTGTCTTCATTTGTTTGTTTGTTTGTTTGTTTTATTTGTTTAATGAGGAAACTCAGGTTCTACTCCACCCCTACTGAATCAGACAGAGTTTCCCTTAATTGGGCTTAGAAATCTAGAATTTTAGAAATCTCCCAGGTAATTTTTTTTTTTTTTTTAGTTTTATTTACTTATTTGACAGAGAGAGGGAGCACAAGCAGGGGGAGCAGCAGAGGGAGAAGAAGAAGCAGGCTCAGCAGGGAGCCTGATGTGGGACTCGATCCCAGGACTCTGGGACCATGACCTGAGCCAAAGGCAGGTGCTTAACCCACTGAGCCACTCAGGCGCCCCTCCTCAGGTAATGCTAATGTGCTTTAAAAATTGATAATCATTGCTTTAGGTCTCTGGGGCTTCACATCCCCAGACTATCAGAGAAAGTCTGTATTTTAAAAGGAAATTTCAATTCAACATGTAGCATTTAGGTCTGAGAATTAGGGTTCTAGTTCCAGCTTTATTAACAGCTTGCTGGTTGACCACAGGACGTCCCTTGGCTTCTCCGAATCTTAGGCTCCTCATCAGTAAGATCAGGGGAGTAGGTTCCTCCTGGCTCTAAATCCTATGCTTCCACCTAAGTGTACTCCAGTATACTCAACACACCTAAGTGTTTACTGAAATGCCACTGATGAGGTCCTAAAAGGGGTGATCAGGTAAGTACCTAGGAGGCCAAACATCAGTCATTATGGGCTGGAGTAGGGCACCAGGACTTCACAGGGGGCGGGGGGGGGGGGGGGATTTTGGAATGTGGGTGGTTGTCCTAACAGGGGCATCACACTGAGGGTAAAGAAACCCAGATGTGAGAATGTGGGAAAGTGAGCTGGGTGGGAAATAAAGCATGTCTAAGAAAAGGGAACTATCTGGAAATGAGTGTGGGGAAATAAGATGGTTCCCAGTTAGAGAAGCCCTTGAAAGTCAAGGGAGGGGATGTAGTATACAATGGAACCTTCCAAGAGAAGCAACAATGGAAAGTGGCATTTGGGGAAAATGACTGTGTTGGTTTATGCAGGATGGGAAGGGTGGGAAAGGAGCTGGGGCAGGCCTAGGGGCTCAGCTAAAGAGAAATTTATGACCCAGAGGACAGGCTTATTGTAGAGATGATGTGGCCTTGACCTGGTCTATGGCAGTAGGAACAGGAGGGGAAGGACTTGTCAGTGGGAAAAGCTCCAAACCCCTGGGATCATGAGTAGTTCTTATGGTTTTCTGTTTACTTGTTTTTGCTTTTTGCTTATCTGTAGTTTCTGTTCTTTCTATAGTGAGCTGATACTGCTCTGTGCTAAGAGAAAGAAATATACAGTTCAGCATTTCCTCTGGATACCCAGCAGACAAAGCTTCACCCCTCTGCAGCCCAGCCCTTCCTCTCGCCAGCTTGTTTCTCTTTAGAACCCCCTTTCTCATACTGTTTGCCCACTCATCTGCACCCCTTTGTCCCTTTGCTTAGAGGCTTCAAGGGAACATTTCTTCTTTTCTGGATAATTCCTCCCACCAGTCTCCTGCATTGCAAACCTGTCTTTGCCCATCAGCCTCAAGGACAGACCTCCTGGATGCCAGTGTTCTGGGTCTTAGGAGGGCAAGTCAGTAAACTCCTTTCTCTCTTGCAGTGACTCCAGACCAGGGCTCCCTCAGCTGTCTTCATCAAGCCTTTTCTGAGGAGTCAGCCTTCTTTCTATCCTTGAAACCAATCTCTCAGTACCTGCCTCAAGACCTACTTCTCCAGAGTTCCCATCACCACCCCGGAAAATGCTCCCATCTATGAGGAAGACCACTGAAACTCCCAGCATCACAATCCTGACCTTCCCAGCTTCTACAACCATTCCTGATATTCCATGGCCAGCTAGCCAACCCTGTGTCCCCATAACATTTCAAAGTCTGAAACCCCACTTTGACCACGAACACCCATCCTCTGGCTTCTTGGATGTCCATATTCCAACTCAATATCCAGTCCTTAGCATTCTCTCTAATTCACTTTCCTCCGGAGCATCCTGGATTCCAAGGCCAATTATTTAAGTTGTCCTCATCAGTATCCTGAATTTTGTCATCCTCTGAAGTTCTGCTAAGCCTGCTGCACCACTCTAAAACCTGATACCAGCTGTGCATTCTGCTAGAGAAAACACTGCACCCTTTTGAAAGTTTCAGTAAGCCTCTGGTCAGCTCAGCTGCCCATATACCCACATCCCTCTCGGAAAGCCAACTTTATGAGAGAACCACCTGCTTCAAGACCCTTGGTCCACTTTTCATTTCCCACTCTTGGCAAATGGTTTTACCTCTGATTTCACTAAGAAATCAGCAGCCATGAGTTGTGAACATTCTCATCTCCCTTCTCTTTGGCTCTGACCTTATCATCTCCAGTCCTCTTTTCCTCTCTTGGGGAAGAAATGTTGTCCTGTTCCTTTAAGGCTAACTTCTGTGTCTGAATCCAGGCCCTCCTGTCTTTCTAAGGGATTTACTCAACTGACTGTCCCTTCTTTCTTATAGCTTCAAGCTTTCCTTCCTTCCTGGCTGTTCTCCATCAGGCAAGAAAAATGCTTTGACACTCCCCTCCCCAACCACCCTCTCATCTTGTGACTGCCAAACTCTTTAGAAAGCTTTGCTATTTTTGTAGAAATGATGCATGTTCATGCAAACATTTTAAACAATACAGAAGAGCAAAAAGAAAAATAACTATTACCCAACACTCTACTACCATAGATAACTGCTATTAGAAATTTGGTGGCCAGGGCACCTAGGTGGCTCAGTCCATTAAATGTCTGGCTCTTGATTTTGGCTCAGGTCATAATCTCAGGGTAATGGGATTGAGCCCCGAGTAGGGAATCTGCGCTCAGTGGAGAGTCTACTTGAGATTCTTTCTCCCTTTTCCTCTCCTTCTGCCCCCACCACCCACTCATGTACTTGTGTGCTCTCTCTCAAATAAATAAATAAACCTTAAAAAAAAATTTGGTGACCATACTTTCAAATGATTTTCTTTGTATACACTCACATATAGAAGTATATATTAACATAGAAGAGACTACACTGTACATGCTCTTTTGAGACCTGCTTTTTACAACTAATAGTATCCCCCTAATTCTTTTCTATGTCAATGTCCTGTCCTAAGTTTTGTAACCTTAAAAGTTATTCTAGTGAATGTAACCAACAAAATTACTTCCCTATCCCCTACTGATTTGTTTCCAGGTGTTTTTCATTTGCCTCTTTGTTTTTTGCTGCTACAGATAACACTGTGTCGATTATTTTTGTATTTGTGAGACTATTTATGGCAAATTCCTTTTCAAAAATGTTGCTGGATAGAATATACTCACATTTTGTTTGCTATACACTGCAAAACAGTCTTCCAGAAAGATGGTACTATTTCAACTCCCATCAATAGTTGTCATTTCCCTAAACCCTTCTGAACCCTGAGTTTTGTCCATGTTTAAAAATTTTACCTAATACCAAGAATGAAAAAGAGGACAGTGTTAGATTCTATAGACATTTAAAAAATGTAGATGAAATGGGCACTTTCTAGGAAGAATAAACTGGCCAAAACTTATAAGAGAAGAAATAGAATATCTGAATAGTTCTATATCTATTAAGTAAATTAAATCTACATTTAAAAACCTTTCTAGGGACACCTGGGTGGCTCAGTTGGTTAAGCAGCTGCCTTTGGCTCAGGTCATGATCCCAGCCTCCTGGAATCCAGTCCCACATCTGGCTCCTTGCTCGGCAGGGAGCCTGCTTCTCCCTCTGCCTCTGCCTACCACTCTGTCTGCCTGTGCTCGTTTGCTCTCTCTCTGACAAATAAATAAATAAAATCTTAAAAAAAAATAAAATAAAATAAAAACCTTTCTACAAAGGAACTCTGGACCTCAAAGGGATTCACCGATGTATACTACTCAATATTTAAAGAAGAAATAACAATAACCTTACACAAATTCTTCCAGAGAATAAAATTCTCCAATTAGTTTTTTGTGGTCAGCATAACCTTGACACCAAACCCTCACAAGGACGTTGAAAGAAAGGAAAACCACGGGCCAATCTCTTTTGGACATCATGACAAAGTTACAGGCACTGTTAATACTATAGTGGTTTATTTCCAGTTATCTTCGTAACTGAGAAAAATGCTCAGTTTTAGTTAGGGGTCAATGAAAATTAAGAATATCTTTCACTAACCAAGTTGCTAGACTCCCTGAATTCTATTCATGGGCCACTTGGGGATCTGTGGACACCAGGTTAAAAATCCCTTCACTGAAAAACCAGTGCCGGAGGTGGCCCAGGTGACTAGGGAACCAGAGCTCCCATCCAAATGTTGGTCCCATCAGTTCAAAGCCTTGTGGGGCCTCTGTGCAAGGGATGCCACATGTCTTCAAACACTTTTTCATTTTATTTCTTTTAAGATGACTCCTTTTGATTTTTTGCACTTAACACATTTCTTTGTTCTCCTTCCAATATGATTTTACTTTGCTTAATATAAAGGACTTGACTAAACATTTCAATTCCTTTATTCCCAAAATAAATTCCCACAATAATGGGGCAGAATTGGTAAATCAAGCAAATTATCCCTTTGATGATACCCAAGCTATTTGACTACACGTTTGTAAACAGACTGTTTTAAACCAACATAGACTTTTGTGGCCAGTACTCTACACAAAGCCAACTTGACTCCAGACCAAGCACTCACAACACCCTTTCAAAGGTCACGTGAGAGAAACATAATAGAACTGGAGTGTGACCTGGCTCCAACCTGCATTATCTGGCACAGCCTGAGTTAGCACTGAGATCACTTGAACCCCCTCTGGAAAGTTCAATGACCAAGATTTTGGATATCTTCCTGAACACTCTTCCACTGGGAAAAGAACCAAATAAATTCAGTAACTGCCTCTTTACTACTTCTTCTGAATTTATCTCTATCTAAAGGAGGCAATAATTTTCAAAATTTATCTTAATACTAAAGTCCAGAATTAACATTTCTAATTGTGAAATATTTAAACATAAGATAAGAGCAAGGAATAAATATGTCAAATGACTATATATTAAGCTACCCAACCACCCAGCTCTAGGATCTCTTAAATCTTGCTGTATTCGTCTCAAAAAAAAAGTTCATAAAAAAGCATTCAGTATACAGCTAAAGGTACTTATATAGTCTTCCCTGATTCCATCCCCTTTCCTCCCTCTTGGGAAATAAGCGCTATTATGGATTTGTTCATCAATCCTAAGAATGTTCCTGCAGTTTTACAATATATGCATATATCCATATACTACAAACTGTTTTTACATGTTTTCAAATTTATGTATGGCTTCATACTCTGTTACTCTGGAACTTACTTTTTCATTCAATGCTATATTTGAAAATTTTAGTCATGTTAATGGATGTGACTCTGGTTTATTCCTTTTGATTGACTGCCTTATATGATTTCAATGTGGGCTTCCTGGGGCACCTGGCTGGCTCAGCTGGCAGAGCATGCGACTCTTGATCTTAGAGTTGAGAGTTCAAGCCCCATGTTGGGCACAGAGCTTGTTTAAAAAAAAAGAAGAAGAATTGGCTTTCTTTTGGTTCTAGTAGTTTCTAGAAAATGAGCCCCTCGTAAGGGAGAACAAGTACTGCTTTGGTGATGCTGCTAAGTTGAATCATCAGCAGGCAGAGGCAGCCATGTATTCTACTAGGAGAGCTTGAGGGTGCACTTAAGCATTTTGCTCTGGCTGTAAAACAGCCAAATCTGGTTCTTTGGCCACATCAGATAGCCTATAAGTCACTGAATTCTTTTGATAAACTCCTTTCCGCCTAAAACAGTTTACATGGATTCTGTGGTGTGCCACTGAGAACTGTGACCAGTACAATGGGATTCAAGCATCTTTAAGAGCCTTCTTAGCGCTCTTTCCTTCCAAAAACATCTCAAACTCCACTTCTATTTAATGACACACCTAGAAATAGTGTGTAAATAATAAGAGGCAAACCTATCACTTCTCCCAGAATCCTAGAGATAAAACTATTGGCTTTTACTTTAATTTCTCTCATTTCTGTTTGCAATACACAAACACATATGAAGCAGGTGAATAGTTAACAGTAAGACTTAAGGAAACAGAACTTGTTATATAAATAACAGAGCATGAACTGTAAGAAAATGTGGCCTGTCAACTTGGGTGAGCCCTAGAATTTATCCTGTTAAGTATGCTACATCTGGCAGAAGCAAAAAGAAGCATCTTTTGGAAAAATAGGGTTGCTGTCTTTCAAGATGTAAGTCTTTTGAGCTTACGGTATTCTCCAGATATTTCCTAAGTTTCCTTTTAACGGAGTCACACACACTAGGTTTAACTCCTGGCTCTACTACTTGATAGGTCTGTATCTGTATCATATAAGCAAGTTACTTAACCTCTCAGACACTCTGTTTCCATGGACATAAAATATGCACTATAATACCTACATCTAAAGGTTGTTGGAGGATGAAATGAGATATGTATGTCAAGTACTTGGCATACAGCAGGCATAAAATAAATAGTAGCTTCCATGGCACTTTGTATGTCCTCTTCTTAGAGCACTATGCTTGAACACCTCAAGTACCCAGGCAGGTCTCATTTCTCTGTGCATCCCAGGCACCTGGGATGGGTAAACAATGTATAGTGACTGTTCAACATATGCTCCTGAAAAAATGAATTAGAAATAAAATGAATAATAACAAGAAATGTTTCTCAGACACTTATGTACTTCAATATGCCCTACACACACACACACACACACACACACACACACACA
>RCUC01161811.1:0-25622 GCA_003697995.1 Taxidea taxus jeffersonii | reverse complement strand
CCTATGAAAAGAAAGGCAAAAGAACATATCTAATGATAATAAAGGCAAAATACAACAGACCCATAGCTAACATTATACTCCGGGAAACAGGAACAAGACAAGTATGCTCACCTTACCACTCTTATTCAAAATAGCCATGCCAAGTCCTAGCTAGAGCAGTCAGGCAAAACGAACATAAAGTATCCAAATAGGAGAGAAATAAGTAAAATTGTCATTATTTGCAGATGATAGGACCTTATATGTCGAAAATCCCGAAGACTCAAAGTATAGGATCTAATCAGTGAATTCAGAAAAGTTGCACAAAATTAAAATCAATACACAGAAATCAGTTGCATTCTATACACTAACATACATCTGAAAAGGAAAAAAAAAAATCTGTCTCATTCACAAATGTACCAAAACAATACTAAATACAGAGGAATAAACTTAACCAAGGGAGTAAAAGATCTGTATAATAAAAACTACAAAATTTTGCTGAAAGAAACTGAAGACAACATAAACAAATGGAAAGACATCTTCTGTTCACAGCTGCAAGAGATAATATTGCTAAAATGTTCATGCTACCCAAAGAAGTCTGTAGATTCAATGCAATCTCTATCCAAATCCAATGTAATTTTTCACAGAAACAGAAAAGAACAATCCTCAAATTTGTTTGGAACCACGGAAGATCCCTAATAGATAAAACAATCATGGGAAAGGACAATAAAACTAGAGGTATCACACTTCCTAATTTCAAACTATACTACGAAGCTATGGTAATTAAACTTTGGTGCTGACATAAGATAAACACATAGAACATGGAACAAAATAAAGAGGCCAGAAATAAGCCCCTGCATATAAGGTCAACTAGTATTTGATAAGGGGGTCAGGAACAACCAGTGAGAGAAGGATAATCTCTTCCAACAAATTGTGCTGGGAAAACTATATAACCACATGTAGAAAAAGAAAATTGGACCACTAACTTATACAACTCACAAAAACTGCCTTGAGAGGGACTTGAAGATTTAAACCTAAGAGCTGAAACGGCAAAACTCTTAGGAAAAAAACGTGGGTAAGAACCTCCTTGACACTGGTCTTGACATAATATTTTGTATATGACACCGAAAGTACAAATGACAAAAGAAAAAAAAAATCAGTAAGTGGGACTAAATAAAACTTAAAATCTCCTACACTGAAAAAGATAAAAAATAAATTAAAAGACAGCTATGGAATGGTAGGAAATATCTGCAAACCATGGACTGGATAAGGAGTTAATATGCAAAATTTATAAAGGATCCATACAAGTCAATTAAAAAATATGATTAAAAAACATAGAGAGGAAGAACAGACATTTTTTACAAATAAGATATCCAGATGGCTAACAGGTACATGAAAAGGTGCTCAGTATCACTAATCATCAGGGAAATGCAAATAAATATTACATACTATATATGGTATAGTATAGATGTAATATATCCTGGCTCCCTGAATACTGAAAAATCTAGGAAGATATTTTTCAGAACTTAACAGTGGATATCTCTACATAGTGGAAACTCCAATGACTTTTACATTATTCTTCATACTTTTCTAATTTTTTGAAATTTGTATAAGCGTGTACTACTGTTATAATAAAAGAAGAAAATGAAAAAAAAAATAGCCATAATAACAGATGTGAAGTGCTAGCATCAAAAAGAAGTGTCGATTAGGCTGTGGAGAAAAGGAACCCTTGTGTACTGTTAGTGGGAATGTAAACTGGTGCAGCTACTGTAGAAAGCAGTATGAAGGGGTTCCTCAAACAATTAAAGATAGCAGTATTATAATACAGAACTCTCACTTCAGAGTATTTATTCAAAGGAAATGAAATCACTATCCCCAGAAGATAACTTCACCATCATGTTCCTTTAGCATTATTTACAATAGACTATATATGGAAACAATGTAAGTGTCCAATGGATGAGTGGATAAGGAAAATGTGGTATACATACACAATGGAATGCTATTCAGCCCTGAGAAAAAAAGAAATCCTGCTCTGTGTGATAACATAGGTGGATCTTGAGGTCATTAAGATAAGTGAGATAGGTCAGAAACAGACAATTTAGGGTATCTCTTATATGTAGTATCTAAAAGAAAATGAATGCAAAAACAAGACAGAACAAAACCAAACCAGGAGAATGATGTTGCTAGGGTCTGGGGCTGGAGAAATGGGAGTGAGCTTGTTTAAGAGCATGTACCTACAACTAGCAGATTAAAAACCGTGGAGATCTAACACACACAGGACAGTGGTTATACACAAAAGAACTCTATTAGAAACATTAAACTTGCTAAAAGACTAGATCTTAATTGTTCCCATCACTACAAGAGACTATAATTACGTGACATATGATGGAGGTATTAGTGCTCTAATGGCAATCATTCTGAAGTATAAATTTATCAGTGCATTGTAAACTAAATTTACATTTTATATGGTGGTTATAGCCTAACAAAGGAGCTAAAAATCAGATCAGGCTTTCCTCCTTCAACTCCTCCATTCCCCTATACCTTTCACTTTCCCCTGGAATACAAATGAGGTCTTCCTACACCTATATGGTGCTATATACTTAGTATTTTTCTCTTCCTGCGATTACTTGTGTTTGTCTCTGACTTCCACAAAACTGCAAAGTCCCTTAAGATACAGAGAAATTACATTATTCTTAATATTACCAGCATCTGGAACAGTATTTGCCAGGTAGCAGGGCCTGAATGAATGCATTCAAGTGAAAGATTTCATGCAAAATTGGTTAATAGTCAAATTAAATTCTATGTCTTCCATTATTATATACCCAATTTAAGTAAGATTTACCAAGTTTTCACCACAAATTCACCCTATAACTTAACAAGGAAGGGAAAAAGGGGCAAAAGGAGATCACTGTTAGTATAACATCTTTCAAATGGAGCTGAAAAATAATCCTAAAAAAAAACACACACACATACAAACATACTTCATGCAACTTTTAACATAGCCAAAAATCTGCATGAGCCTGAAAAACACAATTTTCTTTTTATTTATTTGGCCTATGACTCCAGAGCCATAGGCCAAATAAATAATGGATGCTGGTGAACTAACAGTATGAGAAATGTGACTTATATATAACATCGAAAAACACTTGCTATTTTAAAATACTACATTTATTAAAATGCCAGACTATCAGTGGCTAAGTTGGTTCTTTCACTAGATCCTCCTGATTTTCTTTTACTTAGATGGATGGTTTAATTCAGTCAGATTGTGATGTGATAATGTTATATAATTAACGACCCTTTCCTCAAGACAAATATTTGTTTGTTGCACACAGTTATATGGACTGGCTATGATGGTGCTGCTCCAGACTGAGGATCAGGTTCAGATCTGCTCCATGTGCCTATCATTCTGGATCCTAGGAAGAAAGGGCACCTGGGGCATGCTGTTCTCACAGAAGAGAAAAGGAATACAACCAGGGAAGCACATACAGTGTCTATGCTCAGACATGGTATATATTATGTTTTTTTACATCTTACTAGCCAAAGCAAGCCATGAGGTCAAGGTGAACCTCAATGAGTCAGGAAGTACATCCACTCCGTTCCATGGAGAGGAAGGGAAAAAGGAATACTGACTAAACAATTACACAATCTACCAAAATGTGTTTCACTCAAACACTGTTTCACTGCTGTGCTGTGCTATCTATTTATCTATCTATTTATTTTTAGAGAGAGTATACAAATAAGTGGTAAGGCACAGAGAGAGAGGAAGGAGAGCAACAGACTCCCCACTGAGTGGGGAGCCCCACAGAAGGCTCAATCTCAAGACCCTGAAATCATGACCTGAGCCAAATCTAGAGGCTGATGCTCAACCTACTGAACCACCCACAAGAGTCCCTCACTGCTGTGTTTGTAAAGATATAGCAGGATGGCAAAGATTTGGTGGAAAAGATCCAGCTCTGATTTTTATTATAGCTAAAAAGTACTATAACAGCCCTTGTTCCAATGAATATGCTAACAAATATAGCAAAGAGCAGATATCTAAATCTCTTTGAAAACTCATAATTTATATTTTGCTTTACTCATTTACTCTGCCCCCCCCAAGAAATTAATTAATCCACGTTTGCCAAAGATAAAGCAAAACAAGTAACCAAAGTGTCAGACATTTGTTATTCTTGCTCATTTGTTTGACCTAAAAGCACTCACCTAAAATAACTCTTGAAATCAATAAATAAATAATAATTGCAATTACAAAGTACTTGGTGACTAACACTAGTTAAACCATTATGTAAGCAAAACTAATTAGCTATGACAAAAGCTTAACTGTGAGACAAACTCATTTCTTAATAAACTCTCTATTCCTAAAACAAAAAAAAAAAAAGAGTGAGAATAAAGGAAAAACATTCTCAGCTCAAAATGTAGAAAGGGAAGAGTAAACAAATCTGAGGAAATAATGATTAATTCTATCAATCAAGACTGAATAGAACTAATACATTAAAGCTATTAGAATATATTAAAAAACTATTAGAATATTTTAAAAATAAAATGATAAACTGAAGGGCTGCTTTTTTTGACAGGAAGGGGCTAAGCAACTCTAGGCTAATCAAATTGTGGAAAGGGGGAGATATTTCCTTGTGCTGAAAATTAGCAAGGGCAGAAAGAGTTTTTACTAATAAACCCACTTATTTTACTCTTAAAGTTTCAGGTGTGGTAAGTTATGCACATTGTAGGCCCCAGTTATCACAGAACTCATAATCACAGATAATCATAATCATTATCACAGAACTCATTATTCATCACTTCTATGATTGCCTTATAACTTTAATTTTAGTAAGTTACTGTCATTATTTAAGCATTAACTTTTCTTTGTGTCAGCAGGCAAAGTTTCCATTCTTTAAAAAACTGGATATATTACACTCTACCTAATTATAAGAAATATGTGTTCAACAACACTACAGAAATCACACAAAAACTCAATAAATAAAACCATCTTATGGTTTCATCCTGTCATTTTATAAATGAGGAAGATAAGACAAGATGATGAAGTAACTAATATAGAATTCCAAAGCTGAGATTAACTCCAGTCTCATGGTTCCTGGTCTATTTTTGTAAGCACTACATAATTGCTCCCCAGACATAAGGCCAAGAAATTATCTTAAACATTTCATAAAATATTAGCCTGTCTGGTTCCGAATGTTTCTGATCATTAGGTATAAAAAACTGAAGCACAGAGAGACCAAGTATACTGGCAAACAGATTATCTTTGCCACATTCTGCTTAAAGGAAGCTTTAAAGAGGAGAAAACCAAACCTATCCTCATGTATCAGAACATCCTCACTTTACCTTTAAACTCTTAAAAGTACATAATAAAAAAGCCAGCTTTGAGTTTTGAAGGCCTCTTCCCTCTCACCTCCCAGAATTACAGAACCTAGAACTACAAGGACAGAAGAATGGCCTTTACACTTGTTTTGTGGAAGATAAATCGTACTACTCATCCAGTTTCAGACCTGGTGCCAGTATTTGCAAGATCTGTGTATTTGCCAATTTCAAGTGCCAATGAGAGCTTACTGAATGGTACTAGGGGACATGGCAAATGACAGCTCTTTCCAGTCAGCTAATTTAGGTGATGCTGCTGCCTTAAGAGCTTTAGGATTATAAACTAGAAAAAGAAGGCTTTAGAGACGGGATTTGGGGGTGGGGGAGAACTTGCCTACTTAGCTGGTACTGTTTCCCTAGAGTTCCAGTTCTACTCCCTCATAAATTACTGAATCCTTTTGCTGCAAAAGAAGTATTAAAACTGATCTTTCAGACTTTTATTTGGAAATAAATATTTCAACAGTGGTCCACATCATCTCTTAGAGACCTAATTTAATTTACATGTACTGGACAAACCAGCCTGTCTTCCATTAGGATATATAAATTTCAAGACATTTCAGAGCAAATAGAAAATCTCTGTGATTTTCAGTTGCAACAACCTGAGAATTCAGAATAAATAGTCTCTAAGTAAAAAGATACTCTGATTCCCATTTTCATTAAGATTTGTTAACACACTACCTTAAAAAACAGGAATAAACATGAAGAAAAATGCACAATCTAAGAGTTATTAGACATGAAGATTACTGCTAAGGACAGGAACAGTAAAACAGATAATACAAAAAGCTAAATCAGTATCATAATGACAAGGTTATTAATAAACATTCCTTTTACACTTCATTCTAAATGATTCTTGAATTATATAATCGAATCTCATATAAAGTGCTTTATTTTTGGACTATTATGTTTCATTGATCTCTTTCTATATACTAATGTTAGTGCCATACTCTTAATATCTGTCATTTGACAGTACATTTCATTATTTGGAAAAACAAGTTTTCCCTTCATTAATTAACATTTTTTAAAGTCTTTTTCTTAAGATTTTATGTTTTAAATAAATGAAATCTTAAAAAAAATTTTTTAATAAGGGTGCCTGGGTGGCTCAGTTGGTTAAGATTCTGTCTTCTGCTCAGGTCATGATCCTGAGGTCCTGGGATCAGGTCCCGTATCAAGCCCCTGCTCAGCTGGGAGTCTGCATCTCCCTCTCCCTCTGCTGCTCTCTCTGTGTCAAATAATAAAATCTTTTTTTTTAAAAAAATGTATTTTTTAGAGAGAGAGTGCCTTGTGGGTGAGCATGAGCGGGGGAGGGGCAAAGAGACAGGAAGAGGGAAAGGCTGAGTCCAGAGTCTAACAGGCCATTGGATCTCAGGATGACCCTGAGATCATGACCTGAGCCGAAGTCAGATGCTTAACTGACTGAGCCACACAGGCACCCCTAAAAGTCATATTTTTTTCCAATTTATTTAATAAACTTTAGAATTAGATGGCTAAATTCTGTATTTAAAATCTCATCAGAATTTTTCATTGGGATTACATTAAATTTATAAATTATATTAAAATATAAAATACAGGGGGAGCCTGGGTGGCTTAGTCGGTTAAACATCTGCTTTCAGTTCAGGTCATGATCTTGGGATGGAGCCCCAAATTGGGCTTCCTGCTCAGGGGGGGGGTGCTTCTCCCTCTCCCTTTGCCATTCCCCATCACTCATTTTCCTGTGCTCGCTCTCTCTCAAATGAGTGGATAAATTCTAGAAAATATATATATATATAAAATACAAATGAACCAAAGAATGGCTACTTGGCAATTTTGAATCTTCACATTAAATTCATGTTTCTCTGTTTATGCAAGTCTTTTAGATCTTTTCATAAAATGTCAAAGATTTTTTCATAAGTCTATTGCTATCGTATTTTCAGTGTACATTTTTTCCATTTTTTTTTCCCTATTAATATAGGAATCCTATTGACTCTTATATTCTTTGGTTTCAACCACCTTACTGGACTCATTACATACAAGTTTTTAGATACTTTTCATGAGTTTTATAGGTATTTTCCATTTGCAAAGAATAGTAATTTTACTTAGAACATTTTTTCTTTTTGTATTTTTTAGTTAAAATGATTTGTTCAGAAACTCTGGAACAGAGGCACCTGGGTGGCTCAGTCAGTTAAGTGTCTGCCTTTGGCTGGGGTCATGATCCTGGGATCCTTTGGGGATCCATCCCCGCATTGGGCTCCTTGCTCAGTGGGGTGTCTGGTTCTCCCCCTACCTTTCTCCCTGCTTATGCTCTGTCAAATAAATATATAAAATTAAAAAAAAAAAAGAATCTCTGTAACAGTATTAAGTTAATACTGATGACAGAAGATATTCTTTACTGATCTTGGTTTAATGAGCATGATACCACTGCTTTTCCATTTAGGATGGTGTTTGAGGGTGCATGGGTGACTCAGTGGGTTAAGTGCCTGCCTTTGGCTCAGGTCATGATCTCAGGGTCCTGGGATCTAGCTAGAGGGCTCCCTGATCATCATCTCCCTCTGTACCTACCCTCCGACCCCACACTTATACTCTCTCTTGAATAAGTAAATCTTAAAAAAAAAAAAAAAAAAAGACGGTGTTTGATATAGGTTAGTAAAAGACCTCATCTATCAAGTTAAAGAACTCACAACAGATTTATTAATGAGTTTTTTCTTGAAATTTCAGTACCTGTTAAGATATTTTATCTCCAGCAAATAATTAAGTTTAATTTACTTAACAACATAGTGTGTGCCAGACACTGAGTACTTTTCATGTATTACCTCATATAATCTTTATAGCCACTCTGTAAAGTACATTTTCTTACTTCTCCCACTTGAGAAATGAGAAAACTGAGGCACAAGAGTCACATAGTTCTTATAAGTGGTTGAGCCAGGACTGAATAGAGATTTGTATTCAGATTTTATACTCTTGAAACCATTCTTAGATTCTCACTAATGAACACTTCTTATCTAAGTTTTCTTTAGAAATTTTGCACATATTTTCATTAATAAGATCAGTCTATAAATCTTTTTTTTTTTAAATATTTTATTTATTTATTTGTCAGAGAGAGAGGGAGAGAGAGAGCGAGCATAGGCAGACAGAGTGGCAGGCAGAGGGAGAAGCAGGCTCCCTGCTGAGCAAGGAGCCCGATATGGGATATGGGACTCGATCCCAGGACACTGGGATCATGACCTGAGCCGAAGGCAGCTGCTTAACCAACTGAGCCACCCAGGCGTCCCAATAAATCTTTTTTTTCTTTTTTTAAAGATTATTTACTTATTTGAGAGAGAGGGAGTGTGCACAAGTGGGGAATAAGGGCAGACATACTCCCCCCACCCACCCCTGGAACAGGGAGATTGACTCGGGGGTTGATCCCAGGACTCTGAGATCATGAACCACGCAGATAGCAGATCCTTAACTGACTGAGCCATCCAGGTGCCCAGTCTATAAATCTTTCTCATGCTATACTTGTTTGTTTGGTTTATCCAATAGATAAAACAAGAGAATATGGCAAAAGTGATAGTTACGTCTAAGATTAGGTCAAGAAAACACTGCAGTGTCTCCACTGGACTCTCTCAGATCATTCAGTATGGGGAAAGTAGCTGCCATGTCTTAAGGAGACTCAGGTAGCTCTACGGAGAGGCTTAATAGAACCAAAACTCCCATTCCAATAGCTGAAAGGATCTTAGGGCCTGTGAACCGTTACATGAGAAAGCTTGGAAGGATCCTACAGCCTTCAAAAACTGCAGTTCCAGTAAGCAGATTTGACTATAACCTTTGGGAAAATCTGACCAGACCCACCAGGATAAGACACTTTCAGATTCTCAACTTTCAGACAATGGGAGATAATACAGGTTGGTTGCTTTAAACTGCAGAATTTTAGGGTAATTTATTATACAGCAATAAATAATGAATAAACATGCCATTGTATTTCAGCATCATAAGAATCTGCTGTTTCTTCAAAGGTTGACTAGTAGTGCCAGGTGAAATCTGATGCTCTGGGAAGACATGTTCAATAAACTTCACGAAATTTTTTCTAGGATACAAGTCAATTCAGATTATTTAAACTTCTTTCTGTACATAAATTTTTTTGTATTTTCTAAGAAAATGGCCCATTATAAATTTTAAATATGGTGATATAAAATCTAAACTCTTCTGCATCTATGGGTATATACCTATTTTTTTTCCTTTTATAATCTCACCAGTGACTTTGCTATTTTGTAAGTGAAAAAAATGATAGATTTACACAGGCTATTAATTTGAAGGTTTTGCATTCTATTTAATTGCTTATTTCATCCTTATTAATTTCTCCTTCCCCTTTTAGCTTATTATTGCTATCCCACTAGTGTTAATAATGCAGTAATTTTGTCAGTGCTATTTATTTTTTATCATCTTAAATTTCACTCTTGATTTTTCTTTTTAAGTGTTATTTTAATTAGAATCCTACAATTAATTTTTAAAAATTTTATATTTTTTAGATGTTTCATTTGGCCTTATATGTTTAGTTATACTGAATATGGCCAAGGAAAACAGAATCTAGTTCTTGTGATTTTATTATGATTAGTGTTGCCACCTTCTACATAACCAGTTTTTGGAAAGTGTGAATAAAAACAATGCTTATTCTCTTACTATTTAGTATAAAATTTTCCTTTGGAGTGCTACTGCAATCCTTTTAATCATCATTTCTATTTGTTTCCATGATTCATTAATTTCCAAAAGAAATAAAATCTTACACTTTGAAAATATTTCCCTAATTTTAACACACTTTAATATATGGGTAGAATATACTTGGTCTGGGACAGCTGGGTGGCTCAGTCAGTTAAGCATCTGCCCAGGTGATGATCCCAGGGTCCTGGGATTAAGTTCCTGTCTCAGCCTCCTTCCTCAGCAGGAAGCCTCTTTCTCCCTCTTCCTGCTGCTCCCCCTGCTTGCATAGTCTCTCTCTCTACCTGATAAATAAAGAAAATTTTAAAAATAAATAAATAAATAAATAAATAAATAAAAGGATATACTTGGTCTTACAGCTGTTTTCAGAATTTCACCAGTATCTTTCTTATATGTACATAAATAGCTGTGTATACATGTGTGGGGGGTGGGTATATGTGTTAAATACAGCTTGAGTATTGATTGAGTATGATCAGATTTTGACAAATTTTTAGAGTGGCAGTTTCTTTTTCAATTACTTTATAGATACTTAAATTCACATGGTTAACAACTCTTGTTTTCAATACATCTTTGACATCTAAGATATTTAAAAATCTAATTACTGGGGCACCTGGGTGGCTCAGTGGGTTAAAGCCTCTGCCTTTGGCTCAGGTCATGATCCCAGGGTCCTCAGATCAAGCCCTGCATGGGGCTCTCTGCTCAGCAGGGAGCCTGCTTCCTCCTCTCTCTCTGCCTGCCTCTCTGCCTACTTGTGATCTCTGTCAAATAAATAAATAAAATCTAAAAAAAATAAAAAATTAATTGCTATATTATCTTCATAAAAGAACACTTCAATTATTTTCCACCAAGCAAACAATAAGTAAATGAGTATAATATTTGTATATAAAATAGTAAGAGATCTTTAATAAATTATAATGTACAGAAGTTTGGAATTCATGACAGAAAAGATTCTCATTCATATTTGCAAATATTTTAACAGAAGTATCTATTCCAAAAGCTAATATCCTCATGTCCAAAAGAATTAACTTATAAGTAGCTTGATAATAAAATATCTTCAGAGGGTCCAGTTCAAGATGGTGACATAGGAGGATCCTTAACTCACCTCCTCCCATGGATATACCAAATCTACAACTATGTGCAAAACAATTTCCTCTGTGAGAAATCCAAAAAGTAGCTGAATTACTTCTGTACATTAGGCTAACAAGGAAACAAACAAACAAACAAACAAAAAAATGCTGAAATGGATAGGACAGGCTGAGACACAATCTAACCATAAACCCCACTATCACTGCAGCAGTCCACAATCATGAGGGACACAGAAGCAAAAACCTTCAACAAAATATTAATAAACTGAATTCAATACATTAAAAAGATCATACACCATGATTAAATGGGATTTACCCAGGAACACAAGAATGGCTTAACATCAGAAAATCAGTCAATGTGAAACACAACATTAATTAAGAATAAAAAGCATATCATCTCAAGAGAGAAAAAAAGGATTCAATAAGATTCAACATCCATTTATGATAAAATTATCAACAAAGTGGGTATAGAGGAAATGTATCTCAAAATAGTAAAGGCTACATATAACAAGCCTCCAGCTAATATCACAGCCAAAGGAGAAATACTGAATGTATTTTCCTGTAAGATCACAAACAAGACAAGGATGCCTACTCTCACCACTTTTATTTAACATACTGTTCAAATTCCCAGCCAGGGAACAACACAAGAAAAAGAAATGAAAGGAATGCAAATTAGAAAGGAAGAAACAAAACTGTTATTATTTGCAGATGACATAAAAAAGTCTAAAACTTCATCAAAAAGCCATTAGAATATAGAATTTATTACTCATACAATACAAATACAAAATTTAGTAGTCATAGAATACAATGAAACCAGTATATGAAAATGCTGGCATTTCTATTCACTAATAATGAGCTAAAAGAGAAATTCAGAAAATCTCACTTACAATTGCATCAAAAACAATAAAACACCAAAGAATAAATTTTACTAAGAAGGGACAGAACTTGACACTGAGAAGTATAAGACATTAATGAAACACAAATGGAAAAAAAAAAAAAAAAGTGAAGAAAACACAAATGGAAAGATGCTCCATGCTCATAAACTAAAAGAATATTGTTAAAATATCCATACTACACGAAGCAACGTATAGATTCAATACAATCCCTATGAATATTCCAATGACATTTTCAACAGAAATGGAACAAATGTTCCTTAAATTTGTATGGAATCACGAGAACCAAAGCAATCTTGAGAAAGAAAAAAGAAACCTGGAAGAATCAAGGTCCCTAACTTCAAATTGTATTACAAAGGTACAGTAATCAAAACAGTATGGTACTTGCAAAAACACAAACAAAAAAACAAAACCAGAGGCAGATCAATGGAACATACAGAATAGGAAGCCTCACTCCCCACCCACCAAAAAAACCTCATGCAGATATCATCAATTAATCTTCAACAACAGAGCCAAGAATATACACAATGGAGAAAGGCCAGTCTCTTCAACAAATCGTGTTTGGAAAACTGGACAGCTACATGCAAAAAAATGAAACTGAACCACTAAGTCACACCATATACAAAATTAACTTAAATGGATTAAAATCTTAAACATAAGTCTAGAAAGTATAAAACTCTGGAAGACAACATTGGTGATAAACTCCTTGACAAAGGTCTTAGTGATGATTTTTTTGGATTTGACACCAAAAGGCAAAGGCTACAAAAGCAAAAATAAACAAGTGGGACTACATCAAACTAAAAAGCTTCTGCACAACAATGTGAAAGGCAACCTAGGAAATAGGAGAAAATATCTGCATACCATATATCTGATGAGTTAATATCCAAATCAATTTTAAAAAGCATACAATCTAATTAAAAAAGGGATAGAAGTTCTGAATATTTTTCCTAAGAAGATATCCGGATGGCCAAGAGGTACCTGAAGACGTGCTCTTTCTCACTAATTATCAGGGAAATGCAAATCAAACCACAATGAGATAACCTTGCACCTATTAGTATGGCTATAATCAAAAAGACAAGAAATAACCAGTGTTGGGAGCACCTGGGTTGTACAGTCAGTTGCACATCCAACTCTTGGTTTCTGTCTGGTCATGATCTCAGGATCATGGGATCAAGTCCCTGTGCTCCATGTGGAGTGTGAGATGCTCCTTCTCTCCCTCTGCCCCTAGCCCCACCCATGGACACACAGGCCCTCCCTTTCTCTCTAAAATAAATCAATCTTTAAGAAATAACAAGTGTTGGAGAGGATGGGGAGAAAAGAGAACCCCTGTGCACTATTGGTGGACAACAACTTGATATAAATTGATGCAGCCACTATGGAAAACACTATGGAAGTACTTTAAAGAATTAAAAACAAAACTACATAGGGGGAGACAAACCATGAGAGACTGCGGACTCTGAGAAATAAACTGAGGGTTTTGGAGGGGACGGTCGTGGGGGGCTGGGTGATCCTCGTGGTGGGTATTTTGGAGGGCATGTAGTGCTTGGAGCCCTGGGTGTGGTGCATAAGCAATGAATTTTGGAACACTGAAAAACAAAAGAACAAACAAACAAACAAAAAAAACTACATATGATCTAGCAGTTCCCCTTCTATTATTTACCCAAAGGAAACAAAAAAAGTTTGAAAAAATATTGATGTTTACTGCACAATTATAAGCGTACCTCAGACATTACAGGTTCGGTTCCAGACCACACAATAAAGTGAATATTTACAAAAAAGTGAGTCAAATAAATTTTTTGGCTTCCCAGTGCATAACAAAGTTCATCTTTTTTTTTTTTTTTTAAAGATTTTATTTATTTATTGGACAGAGAGAGATCACAAGTAGGCAGAGAGGCAAGCGGAGAGAGAGGAAGGGAAGCAGGCTCCCTGCTGAGCAGAGAGCCTGATGTGGGGCTCGATCCCAGGACCCTGGGATCATGACCTGAGCCGAAGGCAGAGGCTTTAACCCACTGAGCCACCCAGGTGCCCAACAAAGTTCATCTTACACTATGCTGTAGTCTGTTAAGTTTGTAATAGCATTATGTCCAAAAAAACTATGTATCTGAATTAAAAGACGCTTTATTTCTAAAAAAATGCTAGCCATCATTTGATCTTTCAGCAAGTCATAATCACTCATCACAGATTGCCTTAACAAATACAATGAAAAAGTTTGAAATATTGTAAGAATTACCAAAATGTGACACAGAACATGAAGCAAATGCTGTTGGAAAAATGCCGGTATATTTGCTATATGCAGGTTTGTTACAAAACTTCAATTTTTTTAAAAAATTAGTATCTTCAAAGCACAAAATCTAAATCCAACAAAATGAGGTGTGCCTCATTTACAATAACCAAGAACTGGAAATAACCTAAATGTCCATAAATGGATGGAAAAAGACAATGTGGCCTATACACAAGGCAAATATTATTGTGGCACAAAAAGAAGAAAATCTAGCCATTTGCTACAACACAGATGGACCTTGAGGACATTATGCTATGTGAAATAAGCCTGGCAAAGACAAATATCCTATGATCTCACTTACATGTGGAATTTAAAAAAAAAAACTCATAGATATAGATAGATAACAGATATATGGTTGTCTGAGGTGGGGGTGGGGAGGGGGTGAAATGGGTGAAGATGGTTAAAAGGTACAGACTTCCAGTCATAAAATTAAAAAAAAGCCTAGGTATATAGTGTACAGCATAGTCACTACAGTTAACATTTTATGATGCATTTGAAAGCCACTAAGAGAAGAGATCTTAAAAATTCTTAACAAAGGAAAACATTTATAATTGTGTAATGAATATAACTAGACTTATTGTAATGATCACTTCACAAAATAAACACATGAAATCATTATGTTGAACACCTGAAACTAATGTAATATGTCTATAATATCTCAAAAAGATAAAGTTAAATACCTTCAAATTATATTTATGAGCTTTATCCAAAATAGTCGGTACCAAGTCATCAGTATTTTCTCCATTCTCATCATTTGTACCAGGTGGGTACCAAGATAGGGCTAGTACACCTAAAAGAAAAGACCAAAAAGAAAAATAAATACAGAAGTGGGAGTGATTGGAGATATTCTTAAAAAAAAAAAAAAAAAAATTAAGGAGGCAGAATAAAGACCAAATTGATAACATTGAAAAAGAAACACATCCTCATATAAGTTGTTGTTTTGTTACTTTACTAGATACGATCTATGGTTATTTGATTACTTTATATTGTTATATTTATGAACTCTTTATCAAGTTTGAATATATTTAAGTTAATAGGTTTTATTTTCCAGATTAGGTTTACAGAAAAATTGCACAGAAAGTAGTTTCCATATATTCTCCTGTTACATACCTGCTCCCCAACCCACATACAGTTCTTGTTATTAATATCTTGCATTTGTGCAAGATATACATGTTACATGTGATAAACCAATATTGATACATCATTATTATGTGTATTAGGTGTATACACATCACATACACATATATATATTTGTTACATGTGATAAACCAATATTGATACATCATTATTAACCATAGTCCACAATTTAGACGAGGGTTCACTCTTTGTGATGCACAGCTGAATGGCTTCTGACAAAAGTATATGTGCCCACCATTAAGTATCATGCAGAATAGTTTTACAGCCTCAGAACCCACTGAAACCCATCTATTCATCCCTCCTCTCTCGCTCCTCCCTCAACCCCCTGGATACTAATTGATCTTTTCAGTATCTCTATCGTTTTGTCTTTTCTACAATGCTACATAGGTGGAATCATAACAGTAACTTTTTCAGACTGGCTTCTTACACCTAGCAATACATAATAAAGGTTCATTTATGTCTTTTTGTATATTTATAGATCATTCTTTTTACTGCTGAATGATAACTCTCTACATGGATGTACAACAATTTATTAATTCACCTACTGGAAGATACCATGGATGCTCCTAATTTGGGGCAATTATGAAGATTCAAGAAAAAAAATTAGTTTCTCCTTGTAGTACTTACTTTTGAAATGATACATTACAAAATAAGTTTTAGAAACATAAGCCCACACACACACAAAAAAAAAACCTTACTTGAAGGAATATTTGAAATCAACTATCAAAGCCTCACTAATATATAAAGAAATGAGAGACCATTAGAAAAAGCTGCTTATTTCTATATCAACCAACACACTCTTTAAGGTATGGACAAAAACACAATGGTACAAAAACAGAAGCATGTGGAAATACAGGAACTGCAAGATTAGAAACTGGCAGAGAACTAAATTATAACACTTAAACTTTATAGTCAACCTGCCATGTACAGAATAGCCTCATCTAGAGAAACAAAACAGAACTTGAAAAAACATGTCTATGTCCTCTATCCACTCTGAAAATAAGATAGCAAAAAGAACATGAGAAGTAGAAATATCATCTATAATACATAAGGGAAGCTTATGATTAGCCATGAAAGGAGACTATTATATAGAGAAAATGCTGGTAAGAAAAGTGGAAACAGTTGATCAAACATCTAAGCTGCCTGAGAGTCTAGCTTATAAAAAGAACAGTACCAATGGAGAGTCACAGTAAAAAAAAAAAAAAAAAAAAATTCTCGACATAACTTATGTGAAAATCCCACACACACACAAAAAAAGAGTTGAGACAAAATAGTAAAGAAAGGACATATAAAAGAAAGGTTATGCCATGAAGCCTAGGAAAATTGTAAGCATAGCATTCTTCCATGAAATTCAAAACAAAAGATTCCTGTTTCTAAGAAGAAATTAGGTTACACAGACCAACATTTCCATGAAAAAATATTAAATAAAATATGAATTGCAAAAAACTTCTTAGCCAAAGAGCTGAAGAGTAAGGAATTACCTGTCCAAATTGAGGCAAAAACATGAAATGAGCAAGGAAGTGAGTCTTCCCAAAACATAATTGGCAGAAGTAAACCAACCATCAAAATCATTGGATTAAGTTCCAGGTTGACAGCACTTGGGAAATTCTCTAGCTTTAAGGTGACTAGTGTTTTCCACTGTACTGAACATCACAGATAAAGAACATTTTCATTATCACATTAATTTCTACTGGACAGTATTGCTAGATTGTTGATTCTCCTAATACCCTATCATTTCATTTTTATCTACTGATTTTTCTTCTTCCTTATTCTCACTGAAGTTGTATTCTAAGGCTTGAGGAAAATGTTCTTTGTTCTTCATTATTACTTTCAACTATTTATTGTATCAAATTATCATTTCCAAATGTCTAATTCTACCTCCATACTGTACTCCACAATCTAGTTTTTCTTTGTACAGTATCTTTTGGACTATATCACTCCTGAGTTCTGAATAAGTAATGGCCTGGGAAATAAGCCAGTGATGGTCCTCCTCAGGAGGAGGACTGGACCACTTACAACGGTAACCATCACGGCAACCAGAGGTTTCTCTAACACAAACTAAGTATCATTTATAAGTAAGATTACTGCATATTTCTACTATTTCACTTGTGTAGTGAAAAGGGATATTCTTTGAGGTCTTTTCTTAGAATATTAGCATTTCATTTTATTATTTTTAAAAATATTTATTTACTTTAGAGAGCACAAGACAGTGTGCACAAGTCGGTGGGAAGGGCAGAGGGAGAGAATCTTCAAGTAGACTCCCCACTAAGCATAGAGGCCAACAAGGGAATCTATCTCATTACTCATGAGAGCACGACCTGAACTGAAACCAAGATCAGGCACATAAATGACTGAGTCACCCAGGCACCCCTAACATATTATTAAATGCAGATGTCGTATCAATCATGTTGTTCCTCCACAGCACACATGACAGGGGCTTCAATATAAGTGATACCCACTTTTTTTTTGGGGGGGGTCACATGATGAATCTAAACAGGATAATAGTTAAGAACATAAGATATGAAATCAGACAGACCTAGAGACTCAAGTTTCCATTCTATTATTTGATAGATGTTTATCTTTAATTTAACTTAATTTTCCATTTGTAAAATGGGGATAAGTTCAGTTCATTCCCTAAAAGTGTGTTTTGAAAAGTATAGAGAATGACTTACATAGAATAAGACTCCCAAAAGTAATTACAAATAAAGATAATGGCAAATAAATTAGGATATACTTAACTCCACAGAGCTTATGATACCTTCCCTTATGTTCAGGTAGGTAACTTACTGTTTCCTTTAAACATATCAAACATTACTTCAAACTAAAGATTTAGCAGAAAGGCAAGCCCAGTTCCAGATATAAACAATATTATCACTACACACGATAACCCATGTTCAATAAAAAATATAAGGCATATAAAAAAGCAAGAAAAAAATAACTATCAAGAGGCAAAACAGGAAACAAGCAGATTCTGATATGAATCAGATGCTGAAATAATTAGACAAGGAATATAAAATTACTGTGATTAAAACACTAAAGGAGCTAAGGGTAAAGATAGCCATTATATGTCAATCATCAGGTGGGAAATTTCAGCAGAGATGAAAACTCTAAGAATTAAATAGTTCAGGGAAGATAGAGTAGGGTAAACCCAAGCTCACCTCCTCCCATGGGCATACCTCTGAGATTATAGCTATATGTATGTAACTAGCTCTGAAAATGATCTGGAGACTGACAGAAAAGACCTTCCACAGTTAATCATACACAGGGAGTCACGACAAAAAGGTAGGAGTGGTGGAGTCACAGTTGGAAGTCAAAACACTGGGTGATATTAACCGCAAATAGTACTTACACTAGCAAAGAGAAGGGAGAGGATTAAACCTCACACCAGGTAACCAGAACACTGGGAAATGCCCTGGAAAGATGAGTCCCCATAACATCTGGCCTTGAAAACCAATGGGGCTTAACTTCAGGAGCTTTTGGTATTAGCAAAACTTAACTCCACTTATTTTGAAAATCAGCTAGGTTTAACTTCAGGAGAGTTGGACAATGATAGGAAACAGAGTCCTACCTTTAAAAAGACAGAATTAAAAAAACAAAAACAAAAAACAAAAAACAAAATACCTCAACCAGAGCCGTAGCATAATAGTAGCAGTTTGAAAAGTACCTGGGGTATACATGAAGGAGATTTACTTACTAATCTCAGAACATATGTTTGAGGGATAGGCATCATAGGAGACTTCTCTAGAAACAAAAGTACTGGTGGGTACCTTTTCTCTTCCCCTCCCCAAAGCTAGATAGCCAGACACTTGCAGGAGCCAGCATAACACTACCTATCTTGCTACCACTATTTACCTGCAGACCTGCTGATCCAACCCTCCTGCATTAGCAAGCATCCCACCAAAATGTTTCCTGTCCCCCCACCCAATAACCTGCAAGTAGCCTCACTACAGACCAGCACCACTCAAAAATGGTGCCTACCCTGGGGAGGGGGAAGATAATCCCACACACCAGAATGCCCATGGTTCCCGTATCAAAGACTCTTTACTGGCTGAGCAAAAAGTAAGGCTTGCTGTTTGGTATCCCACAGCTATGGCAGGCCAAGTTCAGACAGCCTTACTGCTGACCCCACCTACCTATGAGACTGCTGAGGCCTCAGACTTCTCAATTGTACAAATTCCGCCTTGTTTGCCCAAAGTAGGCAAAGCAGGTCACTGCAGTTGGCTGAGCTGAAGGCAAAGGCAGTTCAGTCACAACATTAGGGCACACAAAGCATGCAGAGGAGACACCCCAGGAGTACCTGTTTCTGGTGACCAAGGGGGTACTGACAGGGTACCACAGGACTTCTACAGAAAGCACTAATTTTAAGACCAGGAGACATAGCTGACCTCCCTAATACATGGACAAAAACAGAGAGTTAGACAAAATAAGAAGATGGAGAAATATGTTCCAAGTGAAAGAACAAGACAAATCACATCAAAAGAATTCAATGAAACTAAGATAAGCAAATATGCCTGATAGAGAATTCAATTCAAAGTAATGGACATAAGGATAGTCACTGGATTTGGCAATAGAGTAGATGAACTCAGAACTTCCAATAAAGAAATGTGTAAAAAAGAACCAGTCAGGGATGTCAGCTGGGCATTTGCCTTCGGCTCAGGTCAGGATCCCAGCGTCCTGGGATTGAGTCCCACATTGGGCTCCTTGCTTGGTGGGGAGCCTGCTTCTTCCTCTCCCACTCTCTCTGCTTGTGTGCACTCTCTCTCTGTCAAATAAATAAGTAAATAAATAAAATCTTTAAAAAACAACAGAGATAAAGAACTCAACTGCTGAGATTAAAAACAAATACATTAGAGGGAATCAACAGATTAGAGGATGCAAAAATAGATCAGTAATCTGGAAGACAGGAGAATGGAAGGCAAACTAAACCAAACAAAAAAGAGAAAGAGATTAATAAAATAGTAAGAATGGGTTAAGGAAACTCATTACGAAGTGAAATAACATTCCTTTTGCAGGGGTAATAGGAGCAGGAAAGAGAGAGGGGAGGGAAAATAAAGCTGAACACTTCCATAATGTGGGGAAGGAAATAGATACCACATCCAAAAAGCCCACACAGCCCCCAACAACCCAAGGTCTACATCAAGACACATAATAAGTAAAATGGCAAAAAGAAATGCAGATAATTTTAAAATCAACAAAAGAAAACAGTTACATACAAAGGAAATTCCATAAGGCTATCAGCTGATTTCTCAGCAGAAACTGCTGGCCAGAAACAAGTGGCATGATATATTCCAAGGGGTGAAAGGGAAAAACATACTCGCAACCTAGAAGATCCAAAAGGGTTATTCAGAATAGAACAAGAGGTAGTTTTCCAAACAAAAGTTAAAGGAATGCATCACCACTAAACCAGGCTTACATGACAAACAGAATTATTCAAATCATAAGAGGATATAGTTACAGGTGGAAAAATTATAAAGAAAAACATTTCACAGGTAAAATCACACATACAGTAAAGGTATTTGATGGATCACTTATAAAGCCAGTATGGAGGCTAAGATCAGAAGCAATAAAATCAATTATATTAAAAAAAATCATTCAAGGCAAAATAAAAAGATATATGACAAAACATATATAAAACAAAGGGGAAGTAAAACTTTAGTGCTTTCAGAATGTGTCTGAATTTAACCAACCATTAACATAGACTGGTATGCATGTTATATATGAACTAATGGAAACCAAATAAAAAACCTGTAACAGATACACACACACACACACACACACACACACACAGAATCCAAGCCTAATACTATGGAAGGCCATCAAACTAAATTAAGAGATTATACACAGAAAAAATAAAACAACAACAAAATATTAACAAAATGGCCATAAGTATATACCTATCAATAATTTAAATGTAAACTGGACTAAATTAAAAACACAGGGCTACTGAATGGATAACAGAACAAGACCCATCAATAGATCAACTTAACAAGAAGATATAATGATTGTAAATATGTATGCATCCAAAATAGAAACACCTAAATATACAAGGCAAACATTAATAGACAGAAATGGAGAAACTGACAGTCTTACAATAATAGTAGAGGTCTTTAACATTTCACATATATCAATGGATAGATAATCAAGACAGAAAATCAATGAGGAAAAAGTAGCTCTGAATGACACATTAAAGCATATGGGAATTAACAGATATATAAAGAACATTCATTGTATACAAAACAAGAATATGTTCTTTTCAAATGCACATGAAACATTCTCCAAGACATGTCACACAAAACAATTCTCAATAAATTTAAGAAGATTAAAATCACATACAGCATCTTTTGATCATAATAGTATGAAACTAGAAATCAATTACAAGAGAAAAATCTGGAAAGAACATAAACACATGGAAGCTAACCAACATGCTACAAAACAGTGAATGAGTCAACAATGAAATCAAGGGGGAAATCAAAAAGTACACAGAGAAAAGTGAAAATAAAAATACACCAGTACAAAATCTTTGGGACACAGCAAAAGCAGTTCTGAGAAGTTTATGGCAATACAGGCCTATCTCAAGAAACAAACAAAAAAATCTCAAATAAATAAACAAACACACAGCTAATAGAGCTAGAAAAAGAACAAGCATAGGCAAAAACATAGAAGGAAGGAAATTATAAGTTTAGAGCAGAAATAGGTAAAATAGAGACAAAAAGACAGAAAAAAGAAAGAAAAAGATAAAAGAAACCAGAAACTGGTTCCTTTAAAAGATGAACAAAATTGATAAACTTTTAGCCAGACTGACCAAGAAAGGACTCAAAGAAATGAAATAAAAGGGAGAAATAACCACCACCACCACAGAAATGTGAAGATTTATAAGACAATATAATGAAAAATTACATACCAACAAATTGGGACAAGAGGTGCATTGGTGGCTCAGTCAGTTAAGCATCCAACTTGATTTTGGCAGAGGTCATGATCTCAGGATCAAGAGATCAAGCCTACATGGGGTTCTTCTCTGGGCATGGAGACTGCTTAACCTTCTTCCTCTATCTCTGCCCCTCCCACCACTAGCACTCTATTAAAAAAAAAAAAAAAAAAAGACCATACCCAATGGATTCACATATGAATTCTACCACATTTAAAGATGAGTTAATACTTATTCTTCTCAAAGCATTCCCCAAAACAGAAGATGTAAAACTTTCAGATTCATTCTTTGAGGCCAGTATTATCGTGATACCCAAACTGGAAAAAGACAATACACAGAAATAAAATTGGAGGCCAATATCTCTGATGACCATAGATGTAAAATCCTCAACAAATACCAGCAAACAGAATTCAGCAATGTATTAAAAGGATCATTCACCACAATCAAGTAGGTTTTATTCTAGGGATGCAAGTGTGTTTCAATATGCACAAAACAATCAATGTGATACATTACACTAAGAGGAAGGGTAAAAATCATATGATCAGCTCAATGGATGCAGAAATAGTAACTGACATAATACACTCATTCATGATAAACTCTCAAAAAGTAGGTTTAGAGGTAACATAATCTAATAATGGCCACATATTAAAAACCCACAGTTAATATCCCACTCAATAGCGAAAAACTGTTTCCTCTATCAAGAATGAAATAAGGATGTCCACCCTCACAATTTTTATTCAGAATAGTACTGAAATCCTAGCTGCAGTAACCAGAGAGGAAATAAAAGGTATTAAAACTGGCAAGGAAGAAGTAAAACAGTCACTATTGGCATATGATGCAAAAATATGCATAAATAAAATATGCATTTGCATAGGATTATATGATGTGATTACTAAAAAAAATAAATTCAGTAAAGTTGCAAGATAGAAGAATAATATATAGAAATCTGTTGCATTATCTATATATTGATGACAATGTAGCAGAAAGAGAAATTAAGAAACAATTTTTTTTCCAATAACACCAAAAAATAACAAAAAATCTAAATAAACTTAACTAAGGAGGTGAAAAACCTGTACTCTGAAACTACAAAACATGGGTGAAAAAAATTAAAGAGGACGCAAATAAATGGACAGATATTCCGTGTTCATGGTTTGGAAGAATTAATATTGTTGAAATGTCCAGGAGCATCCAGGTGGCTCAGTCAGTTAAGTGTCTTCAGCTTGGGTCATGATCTCAGGGTCCTGGGATCGAGCCCTGCGTCAGGCTCCCTGTTCAGCGGGGAGCCTGTTCCTCCCTCTCCTACTCCCCTCTTGTGTTTTCTCTCTTGCTTTGTCTCTCTCTGTCATATAAATAAATAAAAATATTTTTAAAAAAAAGAAAAAGAAAGTGAAACGTCCGTATTAATTACAGCAATCTACAGACTCAATGCAAACTCTATCAAAATACCAACAGCATTTTTCACAGAATTGAAACAAGTAATCCTAATATTTGTATAGAACCACAAGACCTCAAAGAGCCAAAGCAACCTTGTGAAAGTAGAATTAAGTTGAAGGTATCACAATCCCAGATTTCAAAGTATACTACACAAAGCTGTAGTAATCAAAACAGTACGGTATTGGCCAAAAATGAGACACATAAGTCAATGGGATTGAATAGAGAGCCCAGAAATAAACCCCTGTTTATATGGTCAATTAGTCTATAACAAAGGCAGCGAAGACATACAATTGTAAAAAGAAAGACTCTTCAATAAATGGTGCTGGTAAAGCTAGACAGCTGCATGCAAAGAAATGAAATTGGACACTTTCTCACATTATACAAAAAGATAAACTCAAAAGGGATTAAAGACCTATATGTGAGACCTGCAACTATATCTCTCCCTAAAAGAAAATAGCAATCTCTTTGACATTGTCCCTAGCAAAATTTTTCTAGTTATGTCTCCCTTGGCAAGGGAAACAAAAGCAAAAATAAACTACTGGGACTATATCAAAATAAAAAGCTTTTGCCCAGCAAAGGAAACTATAAACAAAATGAAAAGGCAACCTACTGAATAGAAGATATCTGCAAATCATATATACAACACCAGCACCACCAAAAACAAAACAAAAGAGGCACCTGGGTGGCTCAGTGGGTTAAAGCCTCTGCCTTCTGCTCAGGTCATGATCCCAGGATCCTGGGATCAAGCCCGGAATCGGGCTCTCTGCTGGGCAGGGAGCCTCCTGCATCCTCTCTCTCTCTCTCTGCCTGCCTCTCTGCCTGCTTGTGATTTCTGTCAAATAAAGTAAATAAAATCTTAAAAAGAAAAACAACAAAAAAACAAAACCCGAAAAAATAATTTGTTTAAAAATTGGGCAAAATGGGACGCCTGGGTAGCTCAGTTGGTTAAGCAGCTGCCTTCGGCTCAGGTCATGATCCCAGCGTCCTGGGATCGAGTCCCATATCAGGCTCCTTGCTTGGCAGGGAGCCTGCTTCTCACTCTGCCTGCCGCTCTATCTGCCTGTGCTTGTGCTCTGTCTCTCTCTCTCTAACAAATAAATAAATAAAATCTTTAAAAAAAAAAAAATTGGGCAAAGACTTGAGTACTTTTTCCAAAAAAGACACACAGATGACCATTAGACACATAAAAAGATGTTCAACATCACTAATCATCAGGGAAATTCAAGTTAAAACACCTTACATCTGTCAGTATGGCTAGAGATATAAACAAAAACAACGAGCTATGAGTCTTGGCAAGGTTGTGGGGAAAAAAGGAACCCTTGTGCACATTGATGAGACTGTAAATTGGTGCAGCCACTGTGGAAAAAAGTATGGAAGCTCCTCAAAAAATTAAAAATAGGAATACCGTATGGTCAGGGTGCCTAGGTGGTTCAGTCTGTTAAGCCTCTGCCTTTAGCTCAGGTCACGATCTCAGAGTCCTGGGACTGAGCCCCACATTAGGCTCCCTGCTTAGTCGGGAGTCTGTTCTTCCTTCTAAATCTTAAAAAAATATCCAGAAATGATCCAGAAATCCTACTATTGGGTATTTATGCACAGAAAACAAAAACACTGATTTAAGAAGATATATGCACCCCTATGTTTACTGCATCATTATTTACAATAGCGAAAATACAGAGGCAGACCAAGTGTCCACCAACAGATAAACGGCTAAAGAAGATATGGTATGTGTATGTATGTATAACACAAAATGGAATATTACCCAGCCATAAAAAGAATGAGATCTCACCATTTGCAACAATATGGATGGACCTAGAAGGTATTATGAGAAGGGAAATAAGTCAGGAGACAAA
>RCUC01161810.1:0-79651 GCA_003697995.1 Taxidea taxus jeffersonii | reverse complement strand
CTGGCTTCTGGGAGTGCTCCGAGCTCACCCAGCCTGTGACCAAGCGTCTCTGTCTCTGGCAGAGTCCCACCTGGAGTCTCCGAACCCCGTCGATCCCTGAGCTCTCCCGGGTCGGAGTCTCCCCGGATCTTGTGGGGACCCCTCGCACAGAGCACCGGCCCGTGTCACAGAGCACTGGTCGTGTCACAGACCACGGCTCTAGGAAATCTCGGCTCTGTCTCCGCAGCCGACTTCCCCGCTCTAATACCTGTGAGCTCTGCGACACTCAGACACCCCCGATCCTTCTGTGACCCTGTGGGACCTGAGTCCACGCTGTCCCCGTGAGGTCTTCACCCCAGTTTAGCCTCTGGAGTGATGTCCCTCCCTGGAGCAGACTTTTAAAAGTCCTGATTTTGTGCTCCGTTCCTCCACTGCTTGCCGGGAGCCCCCCCCCCCCGGGGTCTATCTTCCCGTCTCGTTGGATTCACTTCCCCGCTGGTCCTACCTTTTAGAAAGTGGTCGATTTTCTGTTCCTAGAATTGTTGTTTTTCTTCTCTTCGATCTCCTGTTGGATTCGTAGGTGTTTGGAATGGTTTGATGGGCTATCTAGCTGATCTCCTGCTGCCTGATGTCATCTCAGCCTGCTACTTCTCCACCATCTTAACTCCTACCTCCTCCTTGATATAAATCTAATACCTGAACAGTATTTGCTCACACTTTGGCAATAATATGTCATGAAACAGACTATTGAGTTTTTATTCTTTCATTTGGGTGCTTTTTTTTCTCCTCATATACCAGTTTCTTATAACAAATCTGTAGGTTTTCTAAGTGATTTCTTTCAGATAGCAAACACAACAGACCAGAGATCCAGAAATCATGACCTACCAAAGGCAGGAGTTTTGTTTCTTCACTGAAACAATCCATGCAGAAAATTCCTATTTGACAGATTTTTAACCAAACTTTTACAAATTAGATAATTAAGGAACTGATGGTGTGTATTCCAAAATTGTCTTGTTTTTATAGAGCTTACAAAAAAAGATGTCACGTTTATGCTCAGTCTCACACTTTTCCTTTAGATGTCTCCACTGACGCTGCTACCATGAAATTATCTCCTGGTATTGCACCACTCTTGATGAGTGATTCCTAAACATTACAAAGTTATTCAACATTCCCAGGTCACAGTTTTGGTTGAAAATGGATCAGGACAGGGGCGCCTGGGTAGCTCAGTGGGTTAATCCTCTGCCTTCAGCTCAGGTCATCATCCCAGAGAGTCCTGGGATCGAGCCCCACATCGGGCTCTTTGCTTAGCAGGGAGCCTGCTTTCCCTCCTCTCTCTCTCTCTCTCTGCCTACTTGTGATCTCTGTCTGTCAAATAAATAAATAAAATCCTTTAAAATAAAAAAAAAAGAAAATGGATCAGGACATAATAAGAAGTCTTACTTCATTTTTTGATATTTGATTACTAATGTCTTTTAAACCTCAAGCTTCCTTCTTGCCTTTCTGCTCCACTCTCAGGCAAACTGGTAAGAAATTCACTCCTTTTGGTGCTGGAGGGAGATCCAGACCATGCAATTTCCTGCCCCTGTTCAGGAAACTCACTTTAACTTTATTTTTATTTTCATGTCTTTTGGCACTTTCTTTATTATTAAAAAAAACCCAAAACTTTATTTTACTGTGATAAGAAACTTAACATGAGTTCTACCATCTTAATACATTGTTTTAGGTGTACAATGAAATTATTATTGACTGTAGGTACAACATTTTATGGCAGCAGATATTTGGAGCTTATTCATCTTACATCCTTGGAATTTTATACTCATCGATTAGTAACTCCCCATGTTACTTTCCTGCTCTTAGCCCCTGGCAACCACTACTCCACTCTTTGACTTTACGATTTTGACTATTAAAAATATCCCATGTATATGGAATCATGCAGTATTTGTCTTTCTGTGACTGATTTATTTCAGGTACCATAATGTCTTCCAGGCTTATCTACGTTATTGCATATTGCATAATTTCTTTCTTTTTTAAGTTAATGTAAGTATTCCACTGTAGGTATATACCACATTTTCTTTAACCATTCATCTATTGATAGACAGTGTTTCCACATCTTGACAATTCTAAATAATGTTGCAATGAACATGGAATGGTAATATCTCTTTGAGATCTGATTTCAATTCTTTTGGGTATCTGCCCAGTAATGGGATTGCTGGATCAAATTACAGGTCTGTTTTTACTTTTTTGAGGAACCTCCATACTGTTTTCATTTTGCATTCCTACCACAGTGTGGAAGGATTGCAATTTCCCCACATCCTTACCGATACTTGATATCGTTGTTTGTTTACAATTTCTGATAATAATCATCCTGACATGTGTCAGGTGATATCTCACAGTGGTTTTGACTTGCATTTCCCTGATGACTAGTGACAATGAACATCATTTCATATACCTGTTGACCACCGATATATTTTCTTTGGAGAAACGTCTAATCAGATCAGCCCTACTATTTGACCACAATAAAAAAATCTGAGCCGATCTTCTTTCCTTGCTCTTTCAAGACATTTAAGACTTGTTTAAAAGGTTTATTCTATTCTCCCCAGAGACCCCAAATCAAGTCATAAACCCTTTAGTCCTCTTGGTATATGTGTTGTGTCATCAGTTTCAATACCCAAATCAAGTTTTGGGTGAGGTCCATTGTGTATTTACAGAATGGCCACCAAAGATGGCATTAATATTTTCTTTAGTGGTGCCTGGGTGGCTCAGTTGGTTAAGCATCTGCCTTTAGTTCAGGTGGCGATCTCCAAATTCTTGGAAAAAGTCCCATGCTGGGATCCCTGCTCAGAGGCGTGTCTGCTTCTCCCTCTCTCTCTGCTCCTCCCCTCCCAGTTGTGTGCTCTCTCTCTCAAACAAATAAATAAAATCTTAAAATATATATTCTCTAGCTTTACTTGAAAAATGACCCAATCTGGGTACCAGGAAATTCTTAGGTAGATAAGACTATAAACTAGTGAAAAAATTGTTTACTTCAGGAAATCTGCAAATCAATTTACCTGACTTTGCTCACCTGGGCAAATAGTTATCTAGTCAGCACAAGAGTCTACTCACTTGGACAAATAGTTTCCTGGTTAAGACAATAGCTCACCAAGATTTGCTTTAAGACTTTGGCTTTGGTATGTCCACCAATCTTAGGCCAGTATGTCATGAATTCTGACATGAACTCTCAATCATTTTTTTCTTGCCTTGTAAGTCTTATATTAAGATCCTGGAGTCCAGGAAGTAAAACCTCTAAGTACCCTTTCCTTTCCCTTTCTTCCCTTTTTGATACTGTTAGGAGTTTATAAAGGTCATGTTTTCCAAGTCTGTTAATAAGCTTAATAAACTGAGTTTTGACTGATCAATAGTTTTTTTTCTTTTTCTTTTGAGGGGATGTGATCATTGTGGAGAATCTAGAATTAACACATATTACACCTTCCTTAAACCCTTAATTTTTTCTAATTGCTCTTTACCTGGCTTAACTAATCTATAAGTCTGCTGATTATTCAAATTGAAGCCATCCTTAATATCCTTAATATTGACCCAAGTATTCCAAAGATAGTTTTTCTGTTCTGATTTATATTTGACTCTTAGTCCATAATCAGGCTAAATTTCACATATACACAGGAATATGAACTCCTTAAGATCAAGAGACTGTGTGTCTGCTATCTGTGGCACTGTGATTTATACAAGAAGTACCCCATGAAATGTGTATTATGTTAATGAACTCCCATTGAATAAGCTATTGACAAAATTCTTGACTTTATCACCCAACATATGGTGCTTCATATCTTGAGTGAGTTGTATTTATGTAGTTAATTCTTTAAACCAGAGGGCAGAACCAATTTGTCTAAATTATGTATAGTGCCAGAACCCAATCTAATATTGGAAACAGCACAACAAAGAGTTTTCATTCTCATGTTGCAGATATCTTATTTTTACTATAAATCCCACAAGATTGCATTGGCATTTGATACACATATTGTATTTCCTATCAAGTATATAATTAACTAAATACTTAATGTCTATATTCTTTCACCACCTACAGTGCTAAAGTATATGTTGCAGTATTTCTATGTCTATTGTTATTTCTTTGAACCAGGGTCTAATTATTTTATTTCATTATTAGATTACTCCGGCCTCTCAAAATCATGTCAAATTTTGATGCTGTCTTATACTGTATTAATTTTTTTTTCAGTTTTGTGCTAATCATAGATTTAATATTATACTCTCTAAATCTTATATTGATTATTGATGAACTTCAGAACTAAACAGACCCAAGGAGAAAATTTTGTGTCCTGGAGTAGAAGACCTATAATCATACTAGCACCATTTGGCCATGTGTGTTTAGACTGGATACATGAGAGAAATCTGTGTAATTTGGAAAGTTCTGTCAGATGTTTTCCCATTGTTGGATCAGAGCCTACAGATAATCAATATCTTTGAAATGAAACACTAAAGCTTCTGGTTTGTGTATAATTCAAAGACCCCATTCACTGATAGAATATTGATTCATTCTTCACATCTCATTTTAGACACTGTTTCTGGGCATCTTTATGATTACACCTTCCAAGAATGGTTAGGCACATAACCTATATGTTCCTAACTCTTTACTACACTATGACAGAAGTTTCATACTTTATTATAATTGTCTATATGCATGTTTACACTTCACACTAGAGTGTGAAAATTATGATGGAGAACTTAAGTTTTTTCATTGATTATATCTGAAGCTTTTAGATTTGTGGCTGGTATCTATTCAATAACTATAAATATCATCTCAAATAAATTCATATTATTTTTTAATGAATTAATAAATAAATATCTTCATTTTATATGGGTTTACTTTCTATGACTTCCCCTGGGAACCTTAATTCCCCTGGATATCAGACAAATTTAAGTTTGAATTGAAAAAAAAAAAGGCTATTTTTTTCCCACTATATATTCCAAGTTCAATTTGGTCTCAGGGCTGGTATTAAAGTATTTTATGGAGAAGATCACATTTTCTAAGTCTTTTCCCCTTTTCACACACTCCCCATACTATTTTTCCTTTTTGCAATAATCATATTAAGGAGTGTACTAAGTCATATACAGAATGAACAAAAGTATTCTTCTAAGCCATGAAGTCTTTTGGCTCACGCTGGTTCAGGGGAGTGGATGGTTTCTCTGTAATAAGGAATTTGGCTTGCTTTTGTCCCCAGTTCTGGGAAGTAGCTTCTAAATCCTTGAAAATTTTCCAAGTAGTTAAGAGTTACTTATAGTGGAACATGGTGGTTTATGCTAATGAGATGACTCATGATAGGACTCCAGATAGTGCTACTGAGAGAAGATTCTGGATAGGGACTGACCAGGCCAGAAAGGCCAACCATAGGGTTAGGGGAATACAGCTTTGAGCCATGTGGTGTCAACTCAGGAGACTGAGTTTAATTGTATAGTCAATGACTCAATCAATCATGCCTACATTAATGAAACCCAATAAACTCTGGAGACCTAATCTCAGAAAATCATCTCTGGGTGCCAATATACTGTGTGTACTTTGTTACACACTGATGTGTGGAAAGGGAGACATATCTTGATTCTATAAGGAGAAGACACGGGAAGCTTTGAGTTTGTAACCCTCTGAGGCCCTGATCTGTGTGTCTTGTCTGATTTGAATCTTTTCTGCTGTCATAAAACTGTATTAAGTACACACCTTCTTAAGTCCTGCGAGTCAACTATAGCAATTATCAAACCTGAGGGTGTAGTGAGAATCCTCAAATTTGTAGCCAGTTTATCAGAAGTGAGGGTGGTCCTGGAAACTCACAGGCTTATGGCTGCTGTCTGAATGAAGAGCAGTCTTGTGGAGGACTGCATCCTTAACCTTTGAAGTTTGGCCTAAGTCTAGGTAGTTGGTCCTGAAGACCTTGCACTGATATTTTCTGTGTTGCTAAATTCTGAGCAGCTCTGCAGACTTACCATCCTTTGTAGAATGCCTGTGGTCCTTATCCAGAGGATTTAATTAATCTGAATGCCCTGAAAACTATAGGGACTTGAGTATACTGCTTGAGGTTGATACATCCATCTGTCATAGCTTCTGGCATGCTATTATTCTTTAACTTACTGAAATTGGCTGCATATACTAGAGGCTAATACTACCTCTGAAATTTCCAGAGTGACTTTGTGATGTGCCACCTAGACTCCCCTTCAGGACTAAAAAAACTGAGTCCCTCAGATTCTCAGAATGTTGCTATCTAAATATCCTCAGGTGACAGCTCTCTCTGGAAAATTCCCCATGCTGGAATCAGCTGCTTTGGCCAAGATCACACCTCCTTCCTAGAAATAAGCTGCATGCGATGATGATAGCTGCAAGAATACAAAACTTATATCTTACCACAACATACATAATGCCACGATAGCTGCAGAGTTCCTTGTAGGTTCAACTTAGGGGTTTGTTTGGAGGACATAACAGTTCAACCTCTCCTTCTGGCCAATCATGCCTGATTGCATTTCTTCTTGAGGTTTTCATGTGCTCTCTGATAAAGTTCTTGCATGTTAATCTTCTTAGATTCTGTTTCCCAGGACCCCAAACTGAAATTATCATTGCCAGCACTGTTCAGAGAAATAAGAAATAGAATTTAGGAACTTAATCCTTTGTTAACTCACATCTAGGTACTGTCATTAGTGTTAGATGAGCACAAATGACTCTGGCATAAGGGAGTCAAACTGTTGTTAAATCTTTCTCTCACAGTGAAATGGCAGTGAAAGTTGAAAGGTATCGGTGGGAAGGAATAAGTGAAAAGCTAGGGCAATGTTTCACAACTCTGAGAGATGTGGGGTAAGTAACAACTGACATAAAGGACAGTGAAATAAAGTGTTGCTAAGTGCAGTAGATACTTTAAGAAAGATAACTAAAGGCTAGCAATGATTAGACAGTAACTGCAAATTAAGTGTGAAAGCTAAGGGACTTCCTTGGTTAATACAGCAGGCTCTAATTAAAGCCAGAGAATGATGAAAACTGAAGAATAGGCCAAAGACTTTTTGAATGAAGTACTATATCTTCAAAGAAATTTAAACAGTGAACCAAGATAGTTCTATGTGAAGTCAAGGCTCTGACTGAGCAATAAAATGACTTAGTCATATGGTGGAAACATCTGGGTTAATACATTAAACAATCTTATGTTCTTAGATCACGCCCCCTTCTCCCCCCCCCGGCCCCCGCCAACCACCTGTTCATGCAGAAGCAGCCCACTCCTGGGGCACCTGGGTGGTTCAGTCGGTTGATTCTGGCTCAGGTCATGATCTCCAGGTTGTGAGACTCAGCTCTGCTTCAAGCTCTGTGCTCAGTGGGAAGTCTGCTTGGGATTCTCTCTTTCCTGCTGCTCTCCCTACCTTCTCTCTCTTTCTCTCTCAAGTAAATAAGAAGTAGCCCACTTTTCCTTATTAAAGCATAGCATACTTCCTCCTCAGTAGAGTATCTCTGCCATAGGAACATGTGTGTCTCATCCTCAAGATCTATCCTTATCTCCTTCCCTGGTTATTGGGCTCTTAGGATTAAATACCAACATAATTTAGCTATAGGAACTGTTTGTTGGATAAGAGATTAAAGTGACTGTTACCCAAGGACCTGCTGGAAATAGTGACCCTTTTCCTGGGGAAAGCACATAGTGTAAACATAACATTAACACTTCAAAGAAGGTTGTGAGAGAAAATTTAAGTGCATGGCACAGAAAAATCATCCATAACACATATTTTTAAATGAATGAATGAATAACTCAGCTCATGTCACCTCCTCTATAAATATTCCATGTCCCATCAAGGCAGAAGTGCTTCTTCTTGTGCACACCAATAACCTCTTACTGATATTTCTATTGTAGGAGTTATTCCATTGTTGTTATTCTTCAGAGACCCGTCTCTTCTATCACTGGGGACAATTCTGGAGAATAGTGAGTAAACTTGATCAATCTTTGAATATAGAGTAGATAACTATCATAGCATCTGCTTTTGAGATGAAACATTGAAACCTACATGGTTATTTTTAATTCTAAGACCATTTGGACTGAGGAAACGCTGACTCATCGTTTAGATCTTCTCTTAAACTCACTTTTCCTCTAAATGTTTTGTAGTTTCCAAATTAATGAGTGAATAGGTGAATAAAGACAATTTTAAAAATTCAGTTGAGATGATTAAAACCTCTCTCAATGATATCTGGCTGGCTAAATGGCTTTGATAGACCAGACATCTGAATATGTTTGAGTTTGAGTTGGCATGATTATACTAAAATGATAATACTAAGTGAAATTTTCTTTCCTTTACATCAGCCAGATAATGTTTTGGAGGACCCAATTCTTTGTTGCCCCACCAAAAATATATGACTTTGAGAAAGTGAGTAATTCTAACCAATTCAATTTTGTTTACACCTAGCCATAATGATAGAATGTTGTCAAAATCCAGCTCTAGAAGTCAGGGTCATTACCTCCTACAAACACATGAACTAAAGCTGCAAATTTGAGGCTTAAGATAAGCTTTCAAAAGATAGCTGGTTGCAGTTTCTCTATTTAAGTTGAAGCCAACTAGCTTAAAGCAATTTAAAGACATTTTCTTGGCATCCAGGGCAGGAGACACAATAATGCCACCATGTTCCTACTGCCTAGAACAATGGTGAAACTTTATAATACTCAGCTCCAAGTGACAGATGCAAATTCTTGTAAATTGTGCTAAAAGGAAATTAATAAACTGGCTACATGACGAAGAGAACACCAATTGCCGTGGTGGAACATTCATGAGAATATGGATTCAGCTGGTCCTGTTCAGAAATCAGAAAAATATATTTTTGTGTTACATACAATCTGTGATATTCCAATGAGAACATATGGTATCCAATAATCCACTATCAAAGCTGATCTCACTCTCAAAATAACCAATACAACAGAAAGAGGGATTAGAGTCTCCGATTTATTTCATTCTTCCCAATGTTATATATGGGGGATTAAGGATGACCGATGCTGATGCACTGAAACTACCAGTTTAGGCCAAGTAATTCTTGAGAGAGAGAAATGACAGATACATCCAGCTGTGCACCTGGACACTGGGAAAACACTGATGAAACTTTGCTTTGAGTTGCTTTGAGTTTAGAAATGTTCATTCTGATAGAGCTTGTATATATTTGAATAATGCAGGAAAGAAGAGAGCTAAGTCTGTGATAAAAGGCACATTTGGAATGTCAAATTGGCATTTTCATAAATATACTTCCTACTTGGGAATGAAATTGAATTAATTAGAAACATACACTACAGTGTTGTTTTTCTGTAGGTGTTTACAAATTTCCTTGCAAAAAGAATGACACTTTAAAATGTCCACTCTGGGGGTGCCTGGGTGGCTCAGTGGGTTAAAGCCTCTGCTTTCGGCTCAGGTCATGATCCCAGGGTCCTGGGATCAAGCCCCACATCGGGCTCTCTGCTCCGCAGAGAGCATGCTTCCTCCTCTCTCTCCCTGCCTGCCTCTCTTGCCTACTTGTAATCTCTGTCTGTCAAATAAACAAATTAAAAAAAACTTAAAAAAAAATAAAATAAAATGTCCACTCTGTTGGAGTGTGGCCACAGTGAGATTAGCACTGAGCTCTTTTGGCAAAGACACATTCCCGACAGTGAGTGTGTCAACACAAAGGACAAACCAAACCTAGCTTGGTAACTGAGAACAATGGGCAATGCCCAATCTCTGCTGTCCTCAGACTCTAGCAAAGTGTCTGGAAAACATAACTGTTGCTTCATAAATGTTTGGTGAATTGAATTATATATGTGAGGAAGATCAAGCTGATTACAGATTGCAAATTTGCCTCAGAAAGAAACAAAACAAAATGTTGAAGTGTGGAAATCATTGTAATATTTTTGACAATGCTTGAAGACATCAATTTACATATTAAGTGTACTTATTTAGAAATAAAACTGAATGTAGTTACTTCTGTTTAAATAATACCTTCCAAAATCAGTTTTCTTAAACCAAAGGGTCACTCTTTTGCCTCATCATGGGGTTTAAGTGATTAGAAATAGATTCATTTGATGTGTCTTCAATTCCATATTGGTAGAGTCCTCGAATAAGCCATCATGATACAACTTAAGAATTCCACTTAGCATTAGATTATCTGTTAAATTGGTACATTGGCTGGATGATTTAATACCAGGAGAAAAGTGATCTCCTTTGAAGAATAGATATATTGTTTTTTTATCAGATCATGACAGTTAGATAATTTATGATGTTTCCATTTTTATCTTGCCAGGATGCCCCAAACTAAATGCTCAATTAATAGAACTTAGGCATATGTTGTTATATTTCTTTGGCCTATTTTTATTTTCTCTTTATATTCTAATATCAGTAAAACCATGTAAACCCAAGCATATATAATAGGTTTGCAGGTGGGCACTAATCTACAGATATCTGTCATTATAAAGATATTAAACGACCTGAAAAAAATCTGTTGATTAAGACAAACAAGACCTGAGGGTACTCAAACTGAATGAGATATGAGGAGTGACCTTAAAACTAGACACCAAACTCTGTTGGTCCTTGCAAAACATTTTAAATATTTATTAAAGTCACCAGAATATTGGTCTCTATTTACCTTCAGTTTCAAAAGGAAGGATTAAATAAACATTTGTTCTTTTGGAGAAAATTTTATGTCCTAATAAGGATAATTAATATTAGCTTCTCCCCATTTATTAAAAGAAATAAAGCTTAAATACCATCTGGAATTATATTTTCCTTTAATTCATTTCTATGATAATATGAAAACACTCAAATTTATTAGTATTTGTTTGTTTTTATCACATACAAAGTAAATATTTGGTAGTTATAGCATATGATACATAGCATATATAAATGTATATGTATATAAACATGTATTTATGTGGTATGTAAAATAGGAAAATATTAGATGTTACTTTGTTTTTGAAGAATCAACAAAAAATTTCTTAATCTAAGAATTTGATGATATTTTGTCAGGTTTCTAAAACTGAAAGTTTGCTGAATGGTATTTGCAGAATTCTTTTTCAATAGAAAAATCTCAAACTGCACAAAGAGGTAACAAATGTGTTCTTTAACTAGGAAATTAGAGTGAACCACCATTACTATTATGTTGAAGATTAGTATTAAAAAGAAAGTTGGCTAGAGTCTAAAGTTAAGCTTTTAAAACAGAAAGCATTTTGTTTTATTTGATTTATTTCTAACAGAAAGTATTTTAGATAAACTTGTATTATTTGCTTCGTTGGATAAGCTAATATGCTATGGAGTCTTGTGCTAACCAGTTTATGAAAGCAATTATTCTGGCATGTTATATAAAAGGTTAAAAATTGAGATCTGTAACATACATAAAGAGTACTAAAGAGGTAAAAACATTGAGTAACACTTTTGCTGAGTGGCAGGTGTATTTTGTGCTAGTCTATCACCATCAGGAATTGTGGGAAATCCAAACCCCTAAGTCTTTTATTGAGATCTTAGGACAATATGTGGAACAATAAAACACAGCCTTGGAGCTTTTAGATTTGATGCAGGTGTCATTTTACAAGGGATTTCTATGTTCAAATGCTGGGTTTCACCTCACTGGAACTAAATAATGCCTCCAGCACCAGCTGTCTATGACCATTCAGAGAAGAAATAATAGCACACATGTTTTATATCACACTAGTGCTATGGATTCTACTACTTAGTAAAGATAGTTTTGAATTATTCTGTTCCCATTTATGAAATATTTAAAAAGTCAAACTACTTTTTAAAATCATAAAGTACTCATATCTTTTCTTATGACTTTAACTCATTCCTGAAGACCTTGTACCTAAGTGGAAAAAAAAAAAGATTAAGTGAAAAAAAAAATGTTTGGACTTTAATTAAAAAAAGATACATACCATCCTAACTCAAAATTCCCAAGCCTTTTCAGACAGAAACATATATCAAATGAATACTGAAAATAAGTTTATATAAGTTATAAGTAATTTGAAATTAAATGCATTTTGTACATAAATGAAATGTGGTAGAGCTTCATGTATTCTTTCCTTTTTCTTCTTTTACCTTGTTTTTTGAAAAATTTTCAACATTTTAGGAGTTAAAATGCATTTAAAATACACAATTACTGAAAGACAATACCTTCCAGGTTAAAGGGCAAGGTAAAAGTTAAACACTGGGGGCGCCTGGGTGGCTCAGTGGGTTAAAGCCTCTGCCTTCAGCTCAGGTCATGATCCCAGGGTCCTGGGTTTGAGCCCCAGGTCGGGCTCTCTGCTCGGTGGGGAGCCTGCTTCCCTCCCCCCTTTCTCTCTGCCTGCCTCTCTGCCTACTTGTGATCTCTATCAAATGAATGAATATTAAAAAAAAAAAAAGTTAAACACTGAATCCCTGGAAAACCATAGAAGAAACGAATACACCCAATTGACCAAAGTCATAGCATTTGGTATCCCTTCATCTCTCCCATTTTATACAAGTACACAAAACAAAAAGGGTTTTGGACTCATCCAAACAAGAAATACAATTCAACTTTGTTTCATAAAACATCTGTCAATGAAAAACATGGTGTTAAGTAAACTGGTATGTAAAGTAAAACTGGCTTTTTTCTAAAATCATAATGTCAAAATATCACTCATATATAATATTTTTTGGTAACATTTCAAATGAAACTTATTAAACAAATAAAAAAGAAGACATCATTTAAACAATGTAAAAGTTTTTCAGAAGCTGATGTGGCTAAAAATATGACTATTGCAGACTTATGTCACAAAGCCTTTTCGGTCATAAATATTAAGTTAGGTAACAAGCTTAATTTATACAACTTCTGTATTTTTGATGGCTTTTAATTTTGGAATTGATATCCAATTAAACTGACAGTTTACATTCATTTGTTTATATTAATTTCACTCAAAATTAATTTGTCAAGAGCATCTTGATGTTCAGGATGTTTTTAGAGGACTTAGAATACTGTTTCCCCTAAATAGGGTATTTTAAGTTAAAATACAAGATACATAAAATTTAGTAGTCAAAGCTTAAATTGAAGCTTTAACTTCATTCTTTGTTAATGGAAAATATTACACTACTAAGGATAATGGAACCATCATGGAAAGGATCTTCTTGGGTTACTCTAGTCCTTTTTTTCCCGAAGTCGTTTAATTCACTCATGAAATGATAATTTTTGTTATTTAATTTGGCATGAACAGAATTCAAACTGACATTGCTTATACTGCTCTCCTATTTTTCCTTGACTTTCATCAGCTGTCCAGAAGGGCTGAAAGGGGAAAGACTTTTCTCTCCTTTGTTGTTCTCCTTATTGTTTCCCCATTCCTTTAATCTGCCATGAATGGAGGAAAATGTGAGGGTTATATTGATATTCATTTTGCTATGTTTTGTTTGGGCCTAAGTGAACCAATTGGCAGGAATATGATGGAAAATATTCTTTTGGAACTTGAATTTCCAAAGACAAATTTTCAGAATCTGGGCTTAAGCATCTGCTGTAGGGAGGCAGGAAACAAGAAAAGCACACACTGGGTACGCAGAGAAGGAATATGTTAGGTCCATGATCATTGCTTCTTATAATGACAAAAAGTTATGTTAGCTATCTTAGCCTGTCTGGGACACACACCAGGCTCTGGATGATTAAAAAAGGGCAAAAATTAGAACTTGAATCTAAGGAAAAAATTTTCCCCACAGATTGTTCTCAGGCCAAACCATGCCTATATTCAGAATATTTGTTCCTGGCTAACACTATGTATTAGTTTACTAGGTTTGCTGTTTTGGTCTGCTAGGGTTGCCCTAACAAAATACTGCAGATGGGATGGCTTAAAAAATAGAAATGTATTTCTTAATAGTTCCGGAGGCTAAAAATCCAAGATCAAAGTGTCAAGATCTTTGGTTTCTCTTGAGGTTTCTCTCCTTTGCTTGCAGATAGCTACCTTCTGGCTGTATCTTCACATGGCCTCTGCGCTGTGTGCATCACTGGTATCTTTTTCTCTTTTTATAAGAATACCAATCATTGGAGTATGGACCACCCTAACAAACTTCTTTTAACTTATTTACTTCTTTAAAGGTTCTGTCTCTAAATAAAGTCATATTCTGAGTTAGGACCCAACATATGAATTTTGGGGAAACAGAGTTCAGTCCATACAACTATTATATTATATTATATTATTATATTTTATTATATATCTTTAAGTAAAGATAGTCTAAAGGTAAATGTAATATAATGCCCATCCCAGGATATGAAAAATGATTTTCAAAACTAACCTATTTAATTAAGGGGCATCAAGCTGCAAAGTTGTTATACCTATAACATCATTAAAATCTTTTTTTGTGGGCACCAAGTCAAATGGTACTAAATTAACTGGATATTCACATGGAACAAATAAACATCACTTTTTTCAAGCCCTACCGCATTTTATAAACAATATTTATTTCACACAGGGTCATGGATCTAAGTATAAATGTGAGAACCATAAAATTTATAAAAGAAAATATAGGAGAATATATGCGACCATGGGGATCGTCAAATGTTTTGCAGATAGGATACAAAAGAACCATTCATAATGGGAAAAGATGGTAAATTAAAAATAAATAACTTCTTTTTTGAAAGACCATGTTTTATTTTAGGAAATGAATCAATAGTTTACAGTCTGCCCAGTGGTAGAATACATTTGATATTAGGTTATTTTATTTTTGTTGTTTGTTTTGTCTTGTTTTTTTTTTTTTTTTTTTTTTGGTGAGAGTGAGTTTTATTTTAGAGAAACGGCAATTCAACAGCAAATGTTACTAAGTATGGAGATAATGGCCTAGAGTTTAGCAAACCATTATTATTAGGAAGCACACACATATATATGAATACACTCATATCACCACAAATTGAGAGTCAATAATCAGTAACTATATATCATAATAATCTAAATCTGGAAACAAACTAAAGGCTTGTCAACAGGAGAATAGATAAGCACACTGTTGCAACCCCCCCTAATGTACTACTACTCAGCAATAAAGATTAGCCACCACTGAAACATGCAACAACGTGGATGGGTCTCTCCCACTGAAAGAGACAAGGAAACTCTGCAGTTAAAAAAAAAATGTGTCTTGGGTGCCTGGGTGGCTCAGTTGGTTAAGCAATTGCCTTCAGCTCAGGTCGTGATCCTGGAGTCTAGGGATCAAGTCCCACATCAGGCTCCCAACCTCACAGGGAGCCTACTTCTCCTTCTGATCTTCTCCTCTCTCATGCTCTCTTTCATTGTCTCCTTCTCAAATAGATAAAAAAATCTTTTAAAAAATGTGTTTTGTCAAATGCATTGAATTTAACACTTAGAATCTATGCATTTTGTTGGATAAAGATTTAAAAAATAAAAAACATATGCATAAAACTTTTTGTTAACAGTAATAAGGCTGAATATTTGTTTGCTATTGTTTGCTACCAAACAATATTTGGTATTGTTGCATTAACATTTCTGGAGAGACAGGAATAGGTTTCAGCTAAATTATTATTACAATAAATAATTATGAATTAGGTACCCAAGGGGAGTTATACTGGAAAGGTGTTGGGGAATAGGAAGATTCTGAGAAGGTAATTTTATTTTATGTTATTTTTTTTCTGATAGAAAGAAAGTTATCACTTGAAAAAACATATAGCACACACACACAGTGTATGCAAATATTCTCAGAATTGTCTTAGAAGTAATCTAAACACATTTTACTATGATTTTGTTAAGGTTTCTATCTGTGAAGTATGTACTTTTTATTCCTATGCTATGGGTTAGCCAATAAAAAATACAACATCAATCCCTGTCATCTGTGAAAATCTCTGATGAGTTGTGAACTTCATGCAATTTATACTTTAATCACTGTTCTTGGTAGTGAAGTGACTGACTGTATTAGAGTCCCCTTGACACATGTAGAGGTTATAAAAGAGAGAACAAAAATACAAGCTCTATTTGGACCCCACTTTTTTCCCCTCTGGGAAGCATATTATTGATGAGAAAGGGATAGCCTCTTCCACAGGCCCCATAATACTCGGGGAAGTTTCCTAGGAAGGTGTCTAAGTTACATGATTAAAAATTTGAGCATGATGTTAGGGAAAAAAGTACATCCTGTGGTGCAGTCTTCAGACAGAATTATGGACATATTCAATCAGGTATTCAAACCAGGGCAAATTTTGTGTTTTTATTTCTACTTCATATGGGCTCATTTACAATTGAGTGACTCTAAGATGCCACTGAGAAACTTAGATTAGAATAAATAATGGGAGGAAGAAGTTATATATCAAGCCATGGAATGGAATATTTGGTAACCTTTACATATCATGTTAATTTATGGAAATCTGAATAATCTGGAAAAAATTGTAAGTGATAAAATAGACAAAAAAATTTAAAAATCTACAACCAAATTAACTACAGAAACAGCAAAAATAATAGGTAACATCTATGCAGTGCTAATTCAGTGGCAGGCATATTTCTAAATAACTTTACATATGCTTCAACTCACTGAATACAATATTATGAATAAGTATTAACATTTTCCTTATTTCTTTTGTGTGAAATAGTTAAAGCCGAATGTGATGAATTCACTTGCCTAAGGTCGCACAGATAACGAAGCCAAATCCAGGACTCAAAACCAAATTGTCAGGCATCAGTCTGATCTCCATATTCTATGATTCTATACACACACATACACATGCACACACAGTTACAACAACCAACTGGAAAAAGAAAAACATGACAGCCACTTGCAAGTGGAAACAAGTTCCTTTCCACCTAGAAGACAATCATGGGGGGTGCCTGGGTGGCTCAGTGGGTTAAGCCTCTGCCTTCGGCTCAGGTCACAATCTCAGGGTCCTGGGATTGAGACCTGCATCGGGCTCTCTGCTCAGTGGGGAGCCTGCTTCTCCCTCTCTCTATGCCTGCCTCTCTGCCTACTTGTGACCTCTCTCTCTCTCTGTGAAATAAATTAATAAAAGTCTTTTAAAAATAATGGATTTGACTATATTTGAACAAGAAACATCCATCATCTGGATATCTTACAATACTACCTACTTCCATGTCCTTACAACCAAAGATAGAATCATTTTCCATGCAGAAAATTCCACTGTAACATTGTGCCATTATTTATATGGATGAATAGTATAATGGATGAAACTTTAGATCTTAAATTATGAAATGGTCTTGAGTGATTTTTTTCTAACTTCTTTAGAATTAGGAAAAAGTTATATTTCTTTGTATAGACACAATTATCAAAATGCCTCTTAACTGGAAACTTACTTAATGTCTCTTAAGTCCTACTCTGCTAGAAAATTCAGGAACCATCCATGTGCAAACAATTTCCAGATGACTTTTCCAGTTGGATCCCTTTTGGGTTTCTCCAACTGGAGGCACTAATGGGAGATCAGAAGGCATAACACCAAAGATCAAGAATTCTTCATCTTTGGTTCTATCTTCCTCTTTTTTGGGGGCCAGTGTCTCTTGAGTGTCTCTTCCAATCTCTCAACTTCTGAGCTAGCAATTCCTCCCTAGTCATAGTTCTTGTAACACTATTTCTTCCTCATTCTCCTGTAGCCCTAGGGATGGTATCTGTCACCTGCAGTTTCTTGGTTACTTTGCTTCCTCCTTTCACTCCTCCAGTCTTCTAGTATCTATATTACCAACATCCTATATTAAGCTCATTCTTTTTGAAATATCTAGCTTGATTTCTCTATTTTTTAACTGGACCTTAATCAGGACCCACTTACACACTCATGTAACAAATTCTTACCAATTAAAGTGGGTTCTAGAGGGAATAGAAACAGAAGACAATATATTATTGTATCATATTTTATTATCTTACTATGTAGTATAAAAATTATTTATAGGGTGCCTGGGTGCCTCAGTTGGTTAAGCAACTTCAGCTCAGGTCATGATCCTGGAGTCCCGGGATCGAGTCCTGCATTGGGCTCCCAGATCCATGGGGAGTCTCTTTCTTCTTCTGACCTTCTCCCCTTTCATGCTCTCTCTCTCTCAAAAATAAATAAATGAAATTTAAAAAATTATTTACAAGATATCTAACACTTATTGAGTTTACTATGTACCAACCAGGTGATTCATTTATTTAATTGTTACAGGAATTCTTTTTTTTTTTTTTAAAGATTTTATATATTTATTTGACCAAGAGAGAAATCACAAGTAGGTAGAGCAGTAGGCAGAGAGAGAGGGGGAAGCAGGCTTCCCGATGAGTGGAGAGCCCGATGTGGGGCTCAATCCCAGGACCCTGAGATCATGACCTGAGCCGAAGGCAGAGGCTTAAGCTGCTAAGCCACCCAGGTGCTCCTGTTACAGGAATTCTTAGAGATAGAGACTATAATTGTGCACATTTTTCAGATGATGGAACCGAGGCAGAGATTTTGAAAAACTATTCCTAGCTAATAGCATTGTTTTATGTGCAGAGAAGAGGAGTTTATCTGTAAAGGGGAACAGAGACTTGAGGAAGGCTTTTTGGAAAATAAATGATAATAAAATTAAAATTGGTAGTAAACATAAATATTGAAGCATGGTATTTAGATGGCCTTAATCTGGTAAAATGGGAAAAGTTGATGGTATAAGAAATATAAAGATTACTTGTAGGATTAATATGAGTCACAGGTAAGGGCTTCCATACAATGAATATAGAGAGGGTTTACCTTTAGGAAGGTACGGTTTACTTTTAGGAAAGTAAGTTTTAGGCAAAGTATACAATACAGATACAAATACATTGATAGAATGGAAGCAAGAGCATATGGAAATTCATTTATGATTGTCTCTCTTTTCTTGGTAAATAAGAAGCAAGGCTAATAACTGATAATGAGGACAGAAAAAGAGTTTTGGCATGACTAAAAAGAGAGGGGAGGGATAATTTTGTTATTTAAAACTGAATAAATTAACAAAGGGAATATATGCTTATGTAGTACTAAGAGCTAGACTGAAGTTAATGGCCATGAGTTTAAAGGGAGATGAGTCAACCTGGTTGTATCAGTCAATGCTCTCAAGAGAAACTGAACCAATAATATATATGAAAACTTATATCTATTTCCATGTTTTGGATATCATCTATCTATCATCTATCTATCTATTTATCTATCTATCTATCTATCATCTATCTATCTATCAGTCTATATAGAAAAAGAGTTGTATTATAAGTAATTGGTTCATGTGATTATGGCAGCTGAGAAGTTTCAAAATCTGCAGTTGGCAAGATGACGATCCAAGAGAGCAAATGCTGTAAGTTCTAGTCTGAATCTGAAGGCCTTAGAACCAGAAGAGTTGATGGCACAAGTTTTAGTCCAAGCCTGTGTCTGAAATCAGAAGACTGCTTGAAAAAAGTCAGAGACAGGGGGAGAGAGGGAGAAAACATTTTTTTCATATTCAGCTTTTTTGCTCTCTTCAGGCTTTCAATGGATTGAATGAGGTCCACCCATGCAAGGGAGGGAAATATACTTTACTCAGTTGATCCACCCAAGTATTAATCTCATCCAGACATACTCTCACAGAGACACTCAGAAAAATATTTAACCAAATATCTAGGCACCCCATAGTCCACTCAAATCGACACATAAAATTAACCAACACAATTGTTGCATATGATTTTCTCCTGCCATATACTGTTGTAATATGCAGACATGGAAGAGACAGAAAATGTGATGTATTCTGAGCTGAGGTTTTACCAGGTGATTAAGATAGAGAGAGGAAAGGAAGTCCAAGGGAGTAGAGAATAAAACGTAAGAATGTATGGAAGTAAACTATGTCACCCAGGTTGTGTAATAAAAAAGACATTTCTGGGTAGTGAAAAAGTATAGGACTGATGAGATGGTAGAATTGCTGGGATCTTGGACCAGAAAAAATGAGGTAGGAAGAGAGGAACTAGTCGCCTGAGATTGGGACATTTGCAGTTCAAGTCGGGAAGGGAATTCGGTAGTGAGTTTGATAAAACAGATGAAAGAACATGCAGAAAGGATGTCTGAGAAGAGAGAGGGATGACCCAGATCTTTGCCCTTAATTGCAGAGCAGGGTATAAGGTGAGATGAGATTTGTGCATATATCAACTATTTTATAAATCAGAATGTGGTCAGTGCCATAAGACATGTATGAACAAAGAACTAGGTGAGATCATTTAGAAAAAAAAAATTATTCTTGTCTGGTTAACTAAGAAAGAAGTGGGATTTCAGTTCCATTCTCCAGAATGGGGAATATTTGTATATATGGGAGTGGAGGAGGAGAGCATTCTAGTGGAAAAGATGTCAAAAGTGTTGGCATTTGTGAGCTGACCTTGGAGGGCTTTAATACCAGGGTAAGGAGTTTGGGTTGATATGATAGGCACAGAAATTACTAGAGGTTTTGAGCAGGGATATCTTATCTAAAAAAGAATGAACCCCAGTTGTGGGAAGGATGAATTGGATGAGGAATTTTGGTAAAAAATTATTCCTATTAATATAATTGTAGCCTAGATAAATATAGTAATGTAGCCAGGACACTGGGGTAAAAGGGACCTGGCTCAGGGGGTCCCAACCAAACAGGATTTGGTCACTCACCACTGACAAAGGCGAGAGACGAGTCGGGGTAAAACAAGGAAGGGATTTATTTCAGTGAGGTCAGCACTGGGAAGACATCAGATCATTGTCTCAAAGACTGTCTCTTAAGTGCTGAAAATATTTCTAGGTTTATTTAAGGAAAATGTGGGACAAAAGTTGGTGGGTACATGCAGGTGGACAGTAAAGGTCAGGTTGATCATTATCTTGGGGTCAATGACATGGGTTCTTACTGCCTCAGGGCAGTCCTTGCTGCTTGCTGGAATAGTTTTGGTACCCATCATGGGACGCTTTGCTCACTGGGTCTTTTTCCTAAGTTAAGAGATAAACTGGAAAGAAGAACTTAATCAATCAGAAGGTACACACTGAGGTCAAAATGGAGGTAATTGAAGTCCTCTTTCAATAAAATCCTCAAATCGTGTAAAAGGAACATATATAGCTTATTAATTGTCATAAATGATCACAAAACCTCAACAGCATAGAAACTAAGTATTTTGGGAATGCGTGGGTGGCTCAGTCGGCTAATTGTCTGCCTTCAGCTCAGGTTATGATCCCAGGGTCCTGGGATCTAGTCCTATATCAGGCTCCCTGCGAGCCTGATTCTCTCTCTACCTGCCACTCCCTCCTGCTTGTGCTCTCTCTCTCTGACAAATAAATAAATAAAATAAAATTTAAAAAAAAAGGAAAAGAGAAAGAAAGAAAAAGAAAAGTAAGTATTTCTGTATGCTAGTTGACTACCCAAGATGCTCTTGAAGAGCAGAATTTTTCATTCTAAAATATGCCTTTGGCATAGGTTTATTTTAGGTTATTTTTAAGAGACAGCAGAGCAAAAGAAGTTCTGAAAACCAAGTAGAAGTTACCCTTTATAAGAGATACTTACATTTATAACAGAAATGTCCATTCCTAAGGAAGTCTTGCAGACTCTGGCAGGAAAAGGAGGATGACTAAATCCCTAGAAACTCTTATCAATGGGGGAGGCAGAGACTTAAATCTGTGTAATGGTCATACCCTTGTTTATAGTGTTTTGCCTGAAAATTTCCCATAACTGGCTCCCAGATCCTCTGACATCTTCTTTTGTCTCTAGTTGGAGACTGTATTTGCGGTAACCTAAAAGCATTTGGGGAAGTTACTCAGTTTTCCTGGGTATCTCCTGTAGAGGCCATTTTTAGGCAACCAACTTGAACAACGGAAATTTGAGTAAGGTAGAAGGGCCCACAGTGACCTTGTACCCCCTGCTGAACAAACTGGCCCATTAGGTGACCCACCTCAAAATATCCATAAGCCCCAGCTGACTAATGAGTTACTTACACCCAGATACAGATACCAAAAAAGGAAAATCCCATACATTCTGATACCTCCTCCCCTTTCCCTTTAACTACAGCCCCTCACCACTGCCTCCTGGCAGAGAGTCTCTCCTTTGTGTCCTGCCTGCTGCTCCCTTGGGATGTATCCAATAAACTGATATCTCCTTTGTTCTGCCTTGGGTGAATTCTTTTACCACCTTCCCTGCAGCCTCCACCCAATCAGGTCAACCCACATTTGGTGACCACCCCTCACATCCCCTGGGGATGCATGTTATTATATTACATGTTATTGAACTTCTTTTTTTCCCTGTTAATTTGCCTTTTATTTCGGGGGGCTGGGGGGATTCTCAGCCAAAAACTTAAGAAGAGTAGAGAGAAAATTATTTTCTTCTTCCAGGTTCTTCAACTTTCTTGATCTTGGCTGGGATCATGCACTTCTCATGACCACTTGACTAATACTGATCTGCAATGGCCTTTGTGGAAATGACTAAGGCAACTTGACTGAGCTCCTTAAATCTCTCATTCTCTAGGAAGCTAGTCTTGGCATTTCTCATGCTAATGGCAGAAGGACAAGAGCGAAATGGAGAAGACCAAACACTTTCTACAAGTTTCTATTTGAGTCACATCTACTAACTTCTTACTGGATGATACAAGTGCCATGGCCAAGTTCAAAGTCAGATTGTGTTGTCAAAAACTGACCTCCATGCTTTGGAGCCAAAATAGAAATTGAAGACAGAGTTTGGGATAAAGAGGAACAATAGCTTTATTTGCTTTGCTGGGCAAAGGAGGCTGAAGCAGGCTGTGGCCTTCAAAAACTGTACTGGAAGAAGGGGCTGAGCGTTTTATAGACAAACACAGGATCTAGTCATTTTGACAAGAATTGTGTACATACTACCAGCCTTCTTCATCATATCTTATGGATACCATAAGTACCAGGTTCCTGAAACAAAGGGCTAAGATGGGAGGGAGGCGGTTTGCAAAAGAGAGGAAAAAAGGTTATTTAAAATTGAGGTTTGCTGAAGCATTACTACTGCCATTTTGATTTTTGTTCAACATATGCTTGTAAGCAGTTTCATTAGGGCACCTCAAAACCACAAGAAAAACAAACAAAAATGATACAGAAAAGGCCAAAGGATTTGGTCCATTTTTGTAATATATTTACTGTAAAATGGAAAGAAGATATTTCAATGGCACTTTGAGTGTGTGTGTGTATGTGAGTAATGAATGTTCTTTTTACTTTAGAGAACAGAGATTAAAATACTTCATTTTGTTATAAAAGGGGCCTTGGGCTGCCTCCAGTTTGACCTCAAAATCATGAGGGCAAAGCATCCCTTGACAGGAACCAAAACCACCCCCTTAAGCAATAAGGGCTGCCCTGAGCCAGCAAGGCCCCACCCTCCCCGATTGGCTCCAAGACAGTGACAGATTTTACCTTCACTGCCCACCTGCTCTGTCCAACTTCTCAGACCTGCCCATCTTTGCACCACCCTTTCCTTATGTAAACGTGGAAGTATTTTCAGCGCTTGGGAGACCATCCTTGAGACATTAGTCCACTGTCTTCTCTGTGCTAGCTGCACTGAAATGAACTCCTTTCTAGTTTCACCATTATTTATTTCTAGGCCTTTGGATTTTGTCTATGGTGAGTGGTTGAACCTGGTGTGTTTGGGACCCCTGGAACCAGGTGCTCCTACACCCCTGCACCCCTGCTACAACTTTACAGTGCAAGTAAACTAAAAACAAAACCAAAAAATCCCAAACACTACATTTCAGAATATATACCAATTTCCTCTAGAAAAAGATCAGTGACAGGACATTGAGATTCTGATACAAACTGCAGCTATATTTCAAAGTGCTATGTAAATGTTAAAATCTCTGTCACAGATTTTCTGTGACAAATTGCCTCTTGATGGTATCTATGAATTTTCTATGCTCATTTTTCATAATTTGTATCGTGAATTTTAAGACTGTACAATTAAATTTGAAAAGACTAAACTGGATAAAATGAAAATAAGATTGAAATATGTTTTATTATCTGGGGATTAAAGGTGACAACAAAAGCAATTAACAAATCAACAATTGCTTTCAAAATAAATTCATAAAAGTGCATGAGTTATCAGTTACAACTACCTATTTAAATAAAGATAAAGCATCTCTGAGAATAAAGTGCTTCTTTTGTACAAATAGAACAAAAATTCATTTTAGATTTTTCCAAATTCAAATGAATACATTTAACAATGTAGTTGGCATTGCTTTGTGTACTCCATGGTTAATTGCTATTCAATTTTCCCCAACATAATAGGTAATACTTATATTCTATATATACATATACATATGTATATGTATACACACACACATACATATGTTTTGTATAAGTCTCATGCATAATAAGTTATCAGTTGTTATATGAGTGAATTGGTGACTCAATGACCATTTGATTAACAGATGTTTATAAAAGTCTACTCTATTCGTGGCCTTATTATACATTTAAAACATTGAACAACATCCTTACCTAACAAGACACTCATCTAATTTATTGTGGAGCAAGGTAGCACTTGTGATGACTGATTTTAGAGATACTGACCTAAATTTATCTTTTCAAATAACCTCTATTCTTTAGAAATTTTTAAAATTCTTCACTTAGTGGGAAAAGAAGACTTTTTGCAAAATTGTTTTAGACCCAAATGATTTTAGCAGAGGTTACAATTGTGATGCTACATTTTACTTGAAGTTGAGGTTATTTATTGACTTCATTTGAAAATGACTGGAAAGGGAACACAAAGGCAGAAACTCTTCTGGAAATAGGTTTTAATAATAGAGAAAGCAGAGGACCCACCAAACTGAGGGATCAGCAAAGAGAAATGTTGCCTTTGCAGTTTTGCTCAGAGCTGGTTCCATGGCAGGGGTTCCTGAATTAAAACACCTTAATGGCAGATGCACAGATGAAGTTGACAGCTCTCCATCAATAAGATTTGAACAGTTGAGGCAAGGCATTTTTAAAAAAATAACCTGCTTCAATATTTCCTAGATATCTGAACTTAATAGCAACCATTTTAGTAATTTTTAATTTTTTTTTTATTTCTTCAACAGAGAGAGCACAAGTAGGCAGAGGCAAACAGAGAGAGAGAGAGGAGGAAGCAGGCTCCCTGCTAAGCAGAGAGCCCGATGTGGGACTCGATCCCAGGACCCTGAGATCACGACCCGAGCCGAAGGCAGAGGCTCAACCCACTGAGCCACCCAGGCGCCCCCATTTTAGTAATTTAAGGTGATTGTCAATGTGAAATGTGGTTTTAGAAAAACTGCATTAGAATGAGCAAAGGAGCCTGGGTTTGAGATCTAGCTTTGGTGTCTATACTTGTGGGATGATGGAGAGGCAGGCATGAAGTTAAGACAGGCTACAAGGAGGGTACAAAGAGCCTCCTATTCTTTTTTACCTAATGTGTGTAATAAAGCATTAAGATATTTTTTGAAGGAAGCTAAGTGGGAGGACAGAGGAATAGGAGAGGGAGAGTTGTTAGTGTTTTAATAGGATGCTGGTTTTAATATGATGTTAGTTAGGTTTTAATAGGATGCTGGAGGCCAGCAAAGAAGTCATGGTCAGCTATTTGGCAAAGTTAGAGGACTTTTCTGGCAGTACTCCAAAAATAAAACCATGAGAAGCCAGACAAGGCCCAAGACAAAGAAGACCGGAAACCCTGACCAAGTAAGGTAGAAAAGATGTGAAACCCCGTGTCCCCAAAAAATCCCCTCCCCGGACAATAAATATTCCATCCTCTAGTTAACAACTGTCAGTAAAAAATAGAAACCCAAACTCTGGGATGTGTAGCTATCCTTTGAGCTTGCCCATGCTTATATCTCGAGAGTGTACTCTCACTTTACTTTTCTAAAGATTTATGTATTTATTTGAGAGAGAGAGAGAGAAAGAACATGAGGTGAAGGGGCAGAGGGAGAGGAAAAGAATCTCAAGCAGACTCTGCACTCTGTGTGGGGCTCCATCTCATGACTTTATCACGACCTGAGACAAAACCAAGAGTTGGACGCTCAAATGACTGCACCACCCAGGCGCCCTGAGAGTGTACTTTCACTTTAATAAACACTTTTACTTGTACCTTTCAGCCATTGTCACTGTCTTGATTCTTTTTCTTTAAAGATATTATTTATTTATTTGACAGAGAGAAAAAGAGAGATCACAAGTAGACAGAGAGGCAGGCAGAAAGGGGGGGGGGGAAGCAAGCTCCCTGCTGGAGCAGAGAACCCGACATGGGGCTCCATCCCAGGATCCTGAGATCATGACCTGAGCCGAAGGCAGAGGCTTAACCCACTGAGCCACCCAGGTGCCCCTACTGTTTTCTTTCTTAAGATGAGACCAAGAGTCTTCAGCGGCATCCTGGGGACAGTCTGGGTGGAGGCCTCAGGGCCCTGTGATCTCCCAAGTCCTCCCAGCAGCAGAGAGCCATTGAAAAGAAATTTTATCACCAAGGAGGGAGGCTGAGGGAATAAGTCCTTATTTTAGTGGCTCAAATTATGGCTTTATTGATGCCCAAGTAGGTGACTGGGAAATTTACTTGGTTCTAGCTGTATTCATAGTGTTTTTGGAAAATACACATTGGGCATTCTATGTTCCTCCCTTGTATGCACTCTCAAATTGAAGTCATAGAAAATGAGGAAAAAGAATATAATGTGTTGACTCATGTGGAAAGTGAGAATCTTGTCACAACCCACTCTTAAATACCTACCCACACGGTTCATGCTTCCTGAAAAAATAAGGCGTCTTCTTGTTAACTCAAATAAACCTTAGACCCCTTTTGCTCTCTTGGCTTCCAGGATAGAAGTATCGACAGGGTTGGCTGTTTGGCCTTCCAGGTGTGCAGATGAACGCTGCGCATTGCAGACTTAGCAATTTCATGCTGCGCCCTCTCGAATCCTTTGAAGTTAGCTTCTGCCTCAAATAATACAAAGCTCCTTTCCTGGAGAATTGCACTGTTTTTCTCCCTGTCTCCACCTGACTCTAAGGAACCCTGTCTGTGTTCACCAGGATTAGCTTATGCTTCCTCATTAGTGTTGACGTCTTAGTTTTGCCATGGGTTATATTCCACAATCAATCTATTAATCCCTGTAACATCAAGGAAAAAATGCTCTCTGCAGCCAGCCAACCCTATGTCTATGGATTATAAATGAAGGTACAATTCTTTAACCACCAAGGGGCAAGGGTCATGCATATATGTGTTTCTGAATGAGTGAAAAAACACAGGAATAAAATTAAAAGATAGAGCTATATTTCTATCCATATCATTTTTTCACTTATAATTATTTTAGGCTGTGCACTTTTGAAATGAAGAATGTCAAAACAAACCTTGGCTTTTTCAAACAACAAAAACCAGTCTTTTGCACTCAATGCAATATACGAAACTTTCATTTTCCAATCTCTCTCTTACCTTTGGCTTCATGCCCTTCAACATCATTGATGCTGCTGTGTTTACTATTTCATCTAGATTAAGCTTGATCAAATGCCTGTGGACAGAAGTGAGCAATAAGCACAATAAACACACTTAGAGTATGGAATAAAGCTGGCCAAGATCTCTATCTTTATGGTTTACATGAATTTCCTAATGGTTGAAAAAGAAAAACTTCGTAGCATTAATTTCATTTCTTGAATCATAAGTAAAATGGGAATTCAAGTCGACTACCAACATGAACAGATAAGGTATGGAAATAGTAGATTAAAAAAAAAAAGCTAAACAGAGAAGTAGCTCAAAACCATGTGTTTGAGTACATGCTGACAAAGATTGCATAGTCAGACATCAATGACAGCAATGACCGTGTATGGGGTGCTTTACTGAATTTGCACCTTGAAACAGACCCGCTTTATATGTCTTTATAAATTAGTCAGATGGTTTTACAGGAAGACAATTTTGCCTTGATCTCTCACATTCTCCAGGTCTCACTTTCTAAACAAAAGCCTTGTCAGCCAATTCTCTTCAGACTATCTTTTTAGAATGCTTATCTAAGCAAGTACTTGAAAGGGAGAGCTGTTCTTCTCCCTGGAGCAGATTTGAATTCCAGAGTAATAAAGGTAACGCCTCTCTCGCTGGAGACAAGGTCACGTGGGTTAGCCAGCAGTACCTGTATAAGATCAAGGCTCTCTAATGTCAGTGTCTTTCTCCTGTAATTATGCCAGTGTATGCACAAGCAATGCCTGATCCTTACTGTGTTGTTTTGTGGGAACAGGGGCTCAGAGAACAAGGGCGAGATGTTACTCTGGTCTGTGCTATAGTTGTGTGTAATAAACTGTTTTCTTGCTATGACCCAGAAAACTCATGTCTTTCTGCCAGTATCTATGAAAGTGTGACAAGCTAACGAGTTAGCTTGCAAGTAAGGTAAAAGCTGAGACATTGTTCCTGAGGGGACAAGTTTATTTGAACTTCAGGAAATGCCTTACTAGTTTTCCTTGACTGGATTCTATTTTGTCATTGTTTTTTAGAGAAACATTTGTTTAGATCAAGATAAATTATCTGATTGCATGATTGATATACATTCACTGTAGAAATTTCGAGGGACTGTGAAGTGTATATTTATATATGTAATATATTTATATAAAATATATATACACACACATATATTTATCATTAAGGATACCCCTTATTCTACCCTAAGGAAAATTGTCTTTAATAGTTTCTGTATATTCTTAGGTGTGGCCCTCCCTGTGAGTATGTACACACTCACACACATTCACATACAGAAATATAATTCTATAATTTGGGACCATAATGTATATAATGCTACATTTTGTCCTCTAATTATAGAATCTCATATGTGTCTTCTACCTTAAAATTCTCTATATGATAACTATCATTATTGGGCTGTAAAAGATACTACTTTGGTTTTAATTTATTTTTCCTGTTACCTCCTTTGTGTCATTCTCCTTCCTGATTCGCATAAATTATATTTTAAATGAACACTGAAAGTGCACTGACTTACTTTGTACAACCTACTAAAAACTTTATATGTATTATTTTTCTGATAATCTCAAGAACTGTAAGAGCATATTGTTAGTTTACCTTTCTTTTCTGTTTTTCTATCATATTCCATGATATGATTCTTATCGTCTAGAAAAACCTTTCTCACGCCTAAGACAGAGCTATTTTATTTTATTTATTTTTGTTTTACATATTTATATCTAACACAGATCCATTTAATGAGGTAGATGTCTGATATTTCTAATAATTATGATATTTGACATGTATGGCATGTTTCCTGTGGTCAAATGCTTTTCTAAATATGTGTATATGTACAGACTATCATTAAATTCCATCAATCTCTTCAACTGGTAGATTATATTCTTCCTTTTAAAGATGCATTAACTGAAGCAGGATGACTTAAAATAATTTTCCAAAATCGCTAAGGAAGGAGTTTGCAAAGCTAAGACTCACATTGTACAGAGTTCGACTTCAGAACCCACTCTGGATGACATACAGTTCTGTCTTTGAGAGTTACCCAAGTGTCTTATCACTATTTCTTGAATAATTTGTCATCTGTCCCATAACTGGAATGCCTTTTTATGATATCCTTAGCTCAGAGTTGGACGTGGGTTTGTTTTCTTTGAGGGGCAGCCCACTCACACTGATCCACATCCTTCCACCAGAGTTTATCCCCTATACATTTATTAAGGGCCTGATAATTGTAATATATAACATTAATTTAGGAACTACCAATAGTTCAGGGGAATAAACTGATATGGAAGGGAAAGTATCAGGCTACTATAGTCATTCACCAGTGTGTCATATTCAAACACTGGAACTGTTGTGCAGACAGATTGTACTATACCCCATCCCAGTGTCAGGACTGATGGTAGCATGTCTTTATGAGTATGTGTTTAAGGAAGCTAACCAAGTAGAAGTCCCGTGTGTTAGTATGCTCAGCCTGCTTTAGCAAAATACCATAGTCTGGTAGCTTAATAACAACAGATCATTTATTTCTCACATTCCAGAGGTTGGAAGTCCAACATCAATGCAGGGACAAATTTAGTGTCTAGTAAGAACCCACTCCTGGCTCACTGTGCCCTCACATGGCAGAAGGGATGAGGGAACTCTCTGGGGTCTCTTTTATGGCATTCATGCCATTTGTAAGGGTTCCACGCTGATGAACTAATCAACTTCCATATGTCCCACTTCCTAACACCATCATCTTTGGGTGCTAGGACTTACTCTATGACATGTGGGAGGGGCATACACATTCAATCTATAGCAGCCCATTCAACAGAGGAGGAGGGATACAAATTTCATCCAGAAGGGATAACAGAAAGTTTCCCAAGGCCATCCTTGCTGAGAAATCATGACTAGGAATGATGAAAAAGCTTTCTTTTTTTTTTTTTAATTTTTTGCTTGTACCATTTTATCTTTAATTAGGACAAATGGTCAGGACACTCTTTTATTTTTTTAAGATTTTATGTATTTATTTGGCAGAGAGAGAGCACAAGTGGGGCAGCTGCAGGCAGAGGGAGAGGGAGAAACAGGCTCCCCACTGAGCAGGAAGTAGGACTTGATTCCAGGACCCTGACCTGAGCCAAAGGTAAAAGTTTAACCAGCTGAGACACCCAGGTGCCCCAAGATGCTCTTTTCTTCCTTGCTTTTCTTGGGATCCTTAAACATCGAGGTTCCTCTTGCCAACCCAACCTTGGCACGTATGTGTGACTGAAGCGACAATCTTCTTAACTTCCCATCCAGCATTTGATCCACTGCCAGAAATTCTGCTGCAGAATTTGGCAAGTATATTGCACTCTTGCCATTATCCTAGAGCTCCTACATCCCCCTTTATATTTAGGAACACTCTTACTATTAAATCGTTTGTGAGGCACTCTCTGAGATTGTTTATCTTTATAGTAGTGTGTAGCATGAAGCTGAAGGGTTTAGGAAAAAGCAATTTTATTTTTAAGCTAAATATAATATCTAAACTGTACAAATTATTTCCAGTAATTATTTACTAATTTTCAAACTGATCATTGTAACATCTGTGTCTATCACTGAAATAATGACTTACATTGTCAAATTCTGATGGAGGGAAAAAATAATATATACTTCTGATTTTTCACATGTGTTTTGCAAAGTGTGACCTAAAATGGTTTAGATATCTTTTTATATCTTGGGGAATTTTTAACTAATGTATTATATTGTACCTAGAAACATCCCTAAGTTTTTTCTCACTAGGCTATGCATAATATATATGAAATGATATATAAAATGTGCCTTCTAACAAAACTTCTATCATTTTTCTGTTGTTGGATTATGACTAAAGGCTTATTGCAATGGCTTCATCCCTGTGGTGTGCCAGGGAGAATCATGGTGGCCTGACATCACACATGGTCACAACTACCACTACTGACATACATTGTGTTTATTTGACTTCACTTTTCCAGAGAACAAGAAAAGTCAGTATTTAGGTTATGGGTCATTGGTGGGGGGAATAGGGTACATGCAGATCCCTCCCTCTGCTCTATGTCTCAGATCTGTCAACAAGTTCACTCTGTCTCCAGAGTCTAACACACACATACACACACACACAGTGTGGACACATAGCACTTGAATCACAAGTCATACTGCTTAATACTGTCAATAGCACGCATTAGGTTTTGAAGATTAAGTCAAGAGTAATATTTCTCCTTGGAAAGTCTGAAGATAAACCATCTCTGTTTTTTTTTTTTTCCTTCCTTGCAATTCATGTTAATTTTAAGACCTGAATTGCTTATGGTAAAATTGAGAATTAGTCATTTAGTTAAGTATACTATTGATGCTATTTCCTTCTTTCCAAAAGATATAATTTTTGAAAATTGCTGCTTTCAAGAGAATTCAGTTGGGAACTGCTACAGATAATGTGTCTTTTTAAAAAAATTTTCATACAATTAATTTTTTTTGCTCTTTAATTTAATTTTATTTTTTCAGTGTTCCAAGATTCATTGTTTATGCACCACACCCAGTGCACCATGCAATACGTTCCCTCCTTAATACCCACCACCAAAGAATTAGTCTGAAACATCATATACATTGCTGATATATACTGTTTTCCGTATGGTTTCCTCGCTAGAAAATATTGTTTTTTCCATGTTTAAAACTGTCTAAAACATCTGCATGTCTGTTTCTTAAAAAGGTTAACAATTAAAAGTTATAACTTTTTCTAAAAAAATTTAAAATGTGTTCCAACTTCTCTATATTTTAATAAGCTTATTGAAGTAAGTAGGTCTACAATGATGTACCCGTTTTTAGGTGACACTGGGTAAGATATGATGAGTGACAAAGCCACACAGGCTTGGTTGGGGTCTCTCTCTTATGACTCTGAAACCAGTGAGTTTTAAAGTTAGTGCTTCATTTCTCACATAGAAATCTTAACCACCATCTTACAGACATTGAATATAGCTGGTTTTAGGTTGTAATATATTCTCTGAATTAAGAAAAGCCATATATTGTATTTCACTTAACTTTTTGTACTTTCTTTCAGTAATTTTCTTCTTCTACCTCACCCTTTGGAAACATCCAGGGCACATTTATTAAAATTCAGAGAGGACATTAGTCATGGCAGGAGCATAATACATGATGACTTCCTGACCCTGAATGTCATGAAAGTCAATCAGACTCAATAAACCTAAACTGAATAATTTCATAGCCTTCCTTAATTCAAAGATAATATTATAATTTTTTAGGTTACCCAAGTCAAGAGCCTTGGAGAGGAGAAGATTGTGTCTGGTGAGGGAAGGTACAGAAGAATTTTGAAATGCAGGAAATATTCTGTATGATGCCTTAGTAGTGGATATAATACATTATACATTTGTCAAAACCTATAGAACTTTACACAATGAAGAGTAAATCCAATATAAGAAAATCAAAGAAGGAGAGGAAGAAGAAGAAGAAGAAGAAGAAGAAGAAGAAGAAGAAGAAGAAGAAGGAGAAGAAGAAGAGGAGGAGGAGGAGGAGGAGGGGGAGGAGGAGGAGGAAGGAGGAGGAGGAAAGGAAGGAGGAGAAGGAAAGAAAGGAAGAGAAGAAGAAGACGATGACGACGTCAACTGGAACATCAGGGGATACTGGGAAGGGATGCATTCTGTGACAAAAGACTTAACTATATTGCAATTACATGACACATCTTCACTGAAGATAGTGAGGGGTAAAGGTGTTGACCTAAGTGACATTGGAAAATGGTGTTTTGACTGGAAGTTATACCGCTAAAGAGAAAGGAAACTGTATATAAACACTTTACTCTGAGGGTAGAGTTGTTTCTCATGGAGGTACAGGTTAATAATTCTGAAACAGTTGTACATAAATACTGGGATTAAACAAATAAGTAAATGGATGACAGATGGTGGGGGCCAGATTTCTCACTGTTGAAAGGAAAAGTGCAGATTAGTCAGAAGAAGACTAGAATAAACATGCAGTGCTAAGTTAGAGTCTCAGATAACAATATGAATTCAGGTTTAGCTTATGTATTTATATATTTATACATACACTTATGTATTTCTCCAAGGATCCGTATTTTATTTTATTAAAGAATGAAGTTAGAAACCAAGGCCTAGACACTAAGTATGTTCATTGCTACTGAGGTGTCATGCTTGAAATGTATGTAGACTAACCCAGATAGATAGATAGATAGAGTCAGATGTGAATGGATCTGACTCTATCTATCTATCTATCTATCTATCTATCTATCTATCCATTTATCTAGGCTGTGCTTAGAGACTTGTCTACAAAGAAGAAAATGAGAAGGAGAAGATAATCTTACAATGAAAAAATTTGGCTAACTACCTTGGCAGGTGATCAGGTTAACATGACCAATGATGTACCTTTGATACAATGTGATGAGAATGGTATTTTATCTCTATGATCTTCCTTTAAAAAAAACTCACTACCCCTGTCCAAACATGGGAAAGTTTTCAGAAAAATCAAATTTAAAGGAACAATGTACAAAATACCTGATGAGTATTTCTCAAAACTGGAAGTCAAATATAAACAAACAAATTAAAAAAAAAACAAAGAAAATTAAGAAATTTCTGTGCACCTAATGAGGCTAAGGAGATGAAAATTAAATATGACATGGTAGTCCAGGATAGCCTGGAAGGGAAAAAGGACATTAGGGGAAAAGCAAATAAAATTCAAATAAAGTTTAGCATTTAATTAATAGTAATGTACAGATGTTGATTCCTTAGTTATGACAAATATACCATAGTGATATAAGATATCAGCTACCCTGTAGCTATTTTTCAGGATACAGTAATAATCTCAGTACAATTTTTTAACTTTTCTGTAAATTAAAAACAATTTTAAAATTAAAAAAAAAAGATTATTTAAATAATTTAGAATACAAACTTCGAAGCATCCTTACAAATTGTCTTTCTTTCCCTTCCCCCAACCAGTATATCTTCAAAATTTGTTTGTTTGGTCTCAAAGTATACAAAAATATATTCACTTCGCTCCATCTGTAGTATTACCAGCCAAGACAAAGCTATTGCCATCTTTTTTTCTGGTCTATTCTAGTAACTTTCTAACTGGTTTCCTTTTCTCTCTCTCTCTCCTTTTATTTATTTTTTTATACAGCCCACTCTATACACTGTATCAAGAGTATTTTTTAAATATGAAGTTTTATATTACACTATTTAAAACCTGTCGATATAGTCTGTTGCCATTTAGAATAAAATATAAATGTTTTACCATAGTAGTTTAGGTAACAGTAGCTCTGATAACAGATAAACCTATAATCAGTGGCTTCATTGTAGTGGTTTATTTTTTGTCCACATGTAGTTCGAAGCAGCTTTTCTGGTGAGGATATGGGTCTCCTTCACAGTAAACTAGTAATACAAACTCCTTTCATTTTGTGGCTCAGTCTTTGTCAATAGGTAACTTAAATCAAGCCTGGGGAAAAAGCATGGAGTACTACATCAGACACCTTTATAGGCTAAACCTGGACATGGCATGAACCATTTATACTCATGTTTTGCTGGTTACATTCAAGACATATAAAGATAACTGATCACAAAGGAGGCTGGGAAATGTAGTCCAACAGTGGACCAAAGCTGCAGTGGGGGACTGGGTGAGGTAATTAGTCTTAAAGATGGCAGCTTCTCCCTAATTTGTCATGTTCTCCCCTGTCCCGTATAAATGAAACCTAGGGAGGTCATGTCCATCATGCCCTGACCACACTAGGACTCCTTCTTTCATCCAATATCCCAATTTCATATACCTCCTTAGACCTTTACATCAACCATTTTCTCTATCTATAATATCTTTGGATCTCTTATAAAATTCATGCATCAATTAAATGTAATCTTCCCAGGGAGAATTTACTTAACCCTGAGTTTCTCTCTCTTTTAGAAAGGGCTTTTACATATTTCTAACCCTAATCACATTCCTCCGATTATTTTTAAAAATTCATTTAGTATTTGCTTCCCTGCCTCTCTGCAAAGCTCAGTGGGAGCAGTACCTGATTTTCTTGTTCGCTGCTCTGTCATCAGTGACAGAAAGCCCGATTCTTAATGAAAAAGTTCTTTGAGTGAGTGAATAAATGTACAGCAAGAATTGATCTTTAGTTCAGTGAAAGGACTAGAAGGGGAAGAACTAAATTCTCCTCCGTGGAAGGAATTAAAGAAAATATTTTTTAAAAGTATTCAAAATGTACATAATGAGTGAAAGGTCAACTGGGAATAGAATGTAGAAATTCAGATTCCCTGTCTAGGCCTCTATAAAATCATAAGGCTTCATTTCAAAATGGGGCAGGAGCTCCATTTAGAAGTCAAGTGTTTCCCCTATTATATGATGTGATTCCTCAAAAGACATAGCTACACAACACCTTCAAGGATTTACTAATCTTTTCTTTATCTTTCATTTTTTCTTAAACTGAAAAACTACCCGTTTAAATGAAGGAAAACAAACATGAACTGTAAATATGCTATTTGTAATTTCCAAAGATTGTTTTACTGTTTTGCCTTTTCAATCTTATCCCTTTCTCAACTGATTTCTTGGATACATTTTGGTAAGAATGTTAATAAATAGAAAATCTTTGTGAGATGAAATTTTTGAAAAAAATGTAATTTGAATAGAGTTTAATGTTCTATTCACTGAGATAAAATATTGATGTTATGAATCATCTGTTGAGTTGTAATTTTTCGGAAAATGCTATGTATTTACAAACCTACGAATTAAAGCACACTTAGTGTATGCTCAGCAGAAATATACACACAAGGCTCCCACCCTTACTTAGCAATTCCCCATTTCTTGAAAAGCTAAAATGAAACTTCTTGTAACAATCTACAAGAGATGAAACTACCTTTAGGAAATGCTCTATAAACAAGTCAGATCATGTTAGAACAATGATCTTTAACTGTCTTTTCAAGGTCTAGCGAATAACCTCTTTTTTCAATACAGTGAAACTTTGCTTTAATGAAGTAATATGCCCAATAATTTGCCCAGTACCTCAGACCTTATGTAACTGAGAGGTAAATTCATTCTAATGGGATTTTCCCTTTGCACATCTTGAACCAGCTCCTTCCTGAATTGGCTTCTTTTTCAGTTCCTGTAGATCTGCAATAGGACTGTAGATATATGAAAGATTATGCAACCTCTGGAGAGCAGGTTCTGTGTGGGATAAAGTTAACTCGATTTTGTATCTTTTTTTTTTTTTCTTTGACAGACGGAGATCACAAGTAGGCAGAGAGGAAGGGAAGCAGGCTCCCTGCCGAGCAGAGAGCCCGATGCGGGACTCGATCCCAGGATCCTGGGATCATGACCTGAGCCGAAAGCAGAGGCTTTAACCCACTGAGCCACCCAGGTGCCCCCTTGATTTTGTATCTTAAAGCCTCAGGCAGTATTTCATTTCCAAATCTCACAGTATAGTGGAAGTAGGTGAGGAAAATTAGTGTTAGAAAAGGAGGAAAATATTTGCATTGTGGCAAGAGGAAAACCCTGCAGTACTTTGCTAAAGATACATTTGGCTCTATAAAGGTAGAAAAATGATAAATATATGCCCACAATCATTCCTCAGCAAAAGCTAAGTTGTCATACAGAGGAATTCAGAAGTCACTCTCTGTCCATGCTTGAGAAAAACTGTATTCTTAGTTTAGACCATAAAAGTGTGCCAGAAAGTAATATTCACGGTGGTCATCTTTGCAAGACATCAGTATTGTTGGTTATGAATGCAGTCAGTGAAGCCTCTGTGCAGTGGATGCCTCCAATACACTGTGTAGGACACAGTAGATCTTTGTGAGATACTTCCTATAAAATGGACCTGTGTTTAAATCATGGCTCTTACCACTTTGTGCCCATGTGTCCTGAGACAAGTTACTTAACAATTCTGACTTCCAATTTTATTACTTATAAAATTAGGATCATTAAACCCAACCGAAAGACACTGTTCATATTAAATTCAATGTGGATAGTAAATGCACCAGACAAGCACTTTGTAACTCTGATAAAGGTGATGATCTCTAAGGTCACATGGAGCAGAACCTTCCTGAGAAATCAATAAATGCAGTTAACTTACCTATTTAGATATTTCAATTGGCAGATTACCCATAAAAATATTGAGTATCAATACAGCTTCATTATGAATGTCAACATATTTCCAGCATACTGATTTTTGCTTTCTCTGGAAAATAAATTGGTTTTAATATTTGTCCTGTTAACTATGGAATATTGCAATTTCACATCCAGTAACTATTCCCTATTATACTATTTATTAAAAAAAAATTTAACAGGGACGCCTGGGTGGCTCAGTTGGTTAAGCGGCTGCCTTTGGCTCAGGTCATGATCCCAGGGTCCTGGGATCGAGTCCCACACCGGGCTCCTTGCTCAGCAGTGAGCCTGCTTCTCCCTCTGCCTCTGCCTGCCACTCTGTCTGCCTGTGCTCGCTCCTGCGCTCTCTCTATATCTGACAAATTAAAAAAAAAAATCTTAAAAAAAAATTAACATATTTCGTTGGCCCTAATTGAGTTGCATAAAGATGACATAAACATGAAAAATCTAGCACATATCTTGTTCTCATTAGTTGGTGCTAATATTAGTCAAAATCATTTGACCTATTACAATTAAATGAAATCATTCTATGTGGCCTATTGGCCTAGAAAGAATAGAAACATTAAGACATATCTCTGGACCAAAGTTGCAGTACAAGATAGTATATTTGATTTTATCTAATTTTCAGATTATTTGTATTTTGATATACTACTGTACAGACAATTGAGAGGTGGTTTGTGCCTTTTTAATTTCATCAGCCATTACAAAGATTGATTAGCTTGCTTAGCATAATCATTGGCTCAGTGAAATTAAAGTAAACACCAAAAGATAAAACACTTTTTTAAGTAAACACTTCTAGGATTTGAGGGCATGTCCTATCATTCACATACAAGAAAATCTACCAAACATTGGTGTCATCTGAGAGGTGTTTCAGGGAGAGGAGTAGTCTCTGTTATGAAAGATGACAGTTGGTCCACAGATACGAAAAGAAAGGAGCTTTGAAGAAGAGGACCAAAGGGCTTGGCATTTGGGAAGGAGAGTATGGGTAGTCCCTAGTCAATATCTGAAAAATTGGTCTAAAGAAAAGATTCATTCACTAATAACCTCACCAAAACAATTTTTTTTTAGAGCACAGATTTATTTATTTATTTATTTGTTTATTTATTTATTTATTTATTTATTTAAAGTACAGCATGTGTGGAGAGCACAGAGAATATGAAGAACGTGGCCCTGCCCTTAAGGAGTTGATATTCTTTTTTTTTTAATTTTTATTTTTATTTAAACATATAATGTAACCACACCACCCTCTCCCAACACCCCTCCCCCCCCTCAGTTTGTTTTATGACATTAAGAGTCTCTTTTTCACCAAAACAATTTTAAGTATTTTTTCTCCTGTTTATTTGTGGCTATAGTGAGTGTAAGGTAAGGTATTTCCTGAACACTAACCACTACATCAACAACAGACAAAAAACAGATCCTAGAATTAAAGAAAAATTAAAATTCCGAGGATGATTTTAACGTTTACCTAGTATCCTTTTGCTCTATAGGCTGATCTGATTCTAAATTCCAATAAGTAATCAGCAAATGAGGTGGTAAATAGGTGTGGTATTTTTGTTCTAACTTTGCTCTAACTTTGTAATTACTTACATGTAAAATGTGTGACTCTAGTCATAGTGGTATCTATTAAAATTTCAATTCCAGCTAAGTTAATGAGTACATGAGGAAAGAAATGCTGACTAAATTATTATAATCACATTGCTTTAAATGGCCACATTTTGAGAATACAAGGAAATGAGTAGTTAGTTCCCTAAAGAGATAAGTGAACGTACTGTAAAGTGCAAAATTTTACTTTAAGAATTACAATAATTCCTTGCTTTTATCACTCAGCTTTTCTGATTGGAGTTAAATCCACCTTCAGTGATACATTCCATCTCGAAGAAACTGTCACTATACCACGTTAGCAAGTGAGGTAACAAGATATAACAATTTTTCAAAAGAAAGTCACCTCTACCAATTATATGCTTTGAAACAAAACAAAACCTAGAGTAGTATGTCTTTTTGAAAGTTGCTTCTCATTATTTTTATCTTCCATGTTACAAGAAATTCCCACAAAAATTGACCTTTTAAAAGTTCAGATCTGGGGGTGCCTGGGTGACTCAGTGGGCTAGAGCCTCTGCCTTCTGCTCAGATCATGATCCCAGGGTCCTGGGATGGAGCCCCACATGGGGCTCTCTGCTCCGTGGGGAGCCTGCTTCCTCCTCTCTCTCTGCCTGCCACTCTGCCTCCTTGTGATCTCTCTCTGTCAAATAAATAAATAAAATCTTAAAAAAAAATAAAGTTCAGATCTGCTTTAAAGATTCTTTTTTTAAAATTTCTTTTCAGTGTACCAGAATTTATTGTTTATGCACCACACCCAGCGCTCCTTGAAATACGTGCCCTCCATAATACCCACCACCAGGCTCACCCAACCCCTGGCCCCTCTCCCCTCCAAAACCCTCAGTTTGTTTCTCAGAGTCCACAGTCTCTTATAGTTTATCTTTCCCTTCAATTTCCCCCAACTCATTTCTCCTCTCCATCTCCCCATGTCCTCCGTGTTATTCCTTATGCTCCACAAATAAGTGAAATCATATGATAATTGACTCTCTCTGCTTGACTTATTTCACTTATTATCTCTTTTTTTCACTCATAATCTCTTTCAGCCCCATCCATGTTGATACAAAAGTTAGGTATTCATTCTTTCTGATGGGGGCAAATACTCCATAGTATATATGGACCATATCTTCTTTCCCTATTCTTTTATTGAAGGACATCTTGGTTCTTTCCGTAGTTTGGCGACCGAGGCCATTGCTGCTATGAATGTCAGGGTACAGATGGCCTTTCTTTTCACTACATTTGTACCTTTGGGGTAAGTACTCTGTAGTGCAATTGCAGGGTCATAGGGTAGCTCTATTTTTAATTTCTTAAGGAATCTCCACACTGTTTTCCAAAGTGGCTGCACAAACTTGCATTCCCACCAATAGTGTAAGAGGGTTGCATTTCTCCACATCCTCTTCAAAACATGTTGTTTACTGTCTTGTTAATTTTGGCCATTCTAACTGGTGTAAGGTGGTATCTCAATGTAGTTTCGATTTGAATCTCCCTGATGGCTAGTGATGATAAACATTTTTTCATATGTCTGTTAGCCATTTGTATGTCTTCTTTGGAGAAGTGTCTGTTCATGTCTTCTGCCCAGTTTTTTATCTCTTAAAAAGAAATGTTAAATAAATAACATTCAAAGTCACTTAGAAAAGAGGACAGTGAGAAAATGAGATTTGGGGCAGTTATGTGTGCAGATCTTTATGTTCCTTCTTTGAAACTCTTTCCTCCTCTCAATGTAGAATTGGAATTCATGGAGTAATATACAGTTGACTTGAACTATTAGGTCTATGGGACTGGAAATACTAGATTAGATTATAAAAATCTGAAGGCAATAGCCTATAAATTAATAAAGATATTTTAGGACAACCATCAGCATATGGTTTCAATACTTCATCCTTCCACTAACTCAACCTTCCCAACCTACTCACCCCAAACATTCACATGTTTGTAAGAGAGTGTGAATTGCCAGAGGGAATAGTGGAAAGCAGAACTATGACTTAGCTACATACTAAGTAATACCTCCTGCACAGACAATTTGCAAATACTTGGGTTTTCTGATACTTTGTAAATGTGAGAAGGGAGGCTCTAGTGTACAGTCTTCATGCCCCAATCTCTCACTCTTCCCACTTGTGGAAGCAATGACCCTATCTTTATTGAAATAGTAGACTTGATATATAGATGACCTAAGGATATTCTCAAACATTAGTCCACTCAGAATCCCCTAGAGTACTTGTAAACACCGCTCCAGATCAAGAGAGATGAGGCCTGAAAAAACCCCAGTGGAATGAACAGCATGGAGGACATTAAAATCTTTACAAAAGCATTTTTGCTAGTAAGGAAGCAGTAGAAATCAGTTTTTCATGAGTTAAGGAGTGATTGCAAAATCTGGAAGATGAAAAATTCTGTTAAAACCCTGACTCATTACAGGAAATGGGATGATAGCTTAATGGGGATCAAGGGTAAAAAATGAAAAAAAAAGTTAATTGTTTTTTAAAAGCATGAAACGTACCTAGAACATGATGAAGTAAGCCAACTAAATACTTTAATATGATTTTAATTTAAGATATTAAAGTTCCTTGTCCAGTTGAGTTGAAATTCTAGAGTCACACATTTATTGTAACTCAGAGCCATTTATTTTACAATTTTTATCCCTTAGTCTTCAGCTTCAATTGTAAACAGAGTTTTTCTATTTTTCATACATAATACCTACACTCTAATCTGTTCAAGTTACTTTAGAAAATCTAAATGTCAAAAATTTTTTTGTATAAAAGCTTGGGTTATATTTCTTTTTAAACTTTACAGATTTTGATACTTTCTATATGTGCAGAAATTGCTTCTACCCTGATGTATTTCAAAACCCTTTAATTACTAAAGATATATGTTATATACTTCAGTAATGCATAGGAGGTTTTTCAATCCAGGAAAAAGCAAGGAATAATAAATTTAGAAACTACACTGCATACTATTTTAAAATTCATACGGAACAGTATCACTTCAAAGAGAAAGGGATGTTATTCTTTTTGTAAATTAAAAGTATTCGGGGGGCGCCTGGGTGGCTCAGCGGGTTAAAGCCGCTGCCTTCAGCTCAGGTCATGATTCCAGGGTCGTGGGATCGAGCCCCGCATCCGGCTCTCCGCTCTGCGGACAGCCTGCTTCCTCCTCTCTCTCTCTGCCTACTTGTGATCTCTATCAAATAAATAAATAAAATCCTTAAAAAAAAAAAAAAAAGTATTCGGGAGGGCACCTGGGTGGCTCAGTGGGTTAAGTCTCTGCCTTCAGCTCAGGTCATGATCTCAGGGTCCTGTGATCGAGCCCCGCATTGGGCTCTCTGCTCAGCAGGGAGCCTGCTTCCCCCTCTCTCTCTGCCTGCCTCTCTGCCTACTTGTGATCTCTCTGTCAAATAAATAAATAAAAATATTTTAAAAAATGTTTTAAAAAGTATTTGGTCATAATTTTTAGCCTCATAGACATCATCAAGTAGAATAATGAGCTTCACAAATAAGTCAAAGGCCTCAAATGTTATTCTGATGCTCCTCAGGTGAGAAAAACAGTATTTTCCTCACTTTCTTTTCACAGGTTTTCATCATGAAAAAGTCAATTTTCTAAACAAAATTTGTTGTGCATCTCAGTAGGAGAAGCTGAAGGTCAAAGTGTCACCAGAGTTTGTAGTGAAGGCCCTGTGCTTTTTCATTGATGGGATAGTTATTGACTGGAATAAAGATAAAAGAAAAATCGTCTCTTTCATACCAAGACCAGCAAATTCACCAGTGTTGTCTTTAGAGAGAAAAGACGCAATCATTTCTACTGTCTCACACAACTTGTTTATCCCAGCTGTCTGTCATTTTTCTGTGATTACCCCTTTGAAGCAGGCAAGTCCAGTTCCTTCACCAGTAGGGTTTGCAGTGAGTTAACCAGCTTTAGGAGCTATTGAATAAATTCTGATGGGACAGGATGAATCGCCCTATTTTGTCTCTTTCATACGCTCAAAATATTGTTGCAAATAGAAAGTGAAGACCCCAGAATCTTCATCAAGTTCCACTCCACAGAGTATCAAATGTATAATTCTGAACATACTTGACTCCACATAAACAGTATAAAATCAGTTTCTGTGACTCTAACTAATGTCTCTTCTCAGTGTGTGAGAAGAACATCCCCATGGGAATTTTAAAAATGACTCCTCAACTTTAGATAAAGGACTCTGTCAAGAGGGCAAAATAATCTTCTGGGGGAGACTGCTATATCTGGCCAAATACTCCTGCTGCTCAAATGACCTCTCCTGACTCTGTTCCACAGAAAGGATATCATGGATCCTTGAAGGTAATAAAAACTATATAAACTAGGTGCTTTCCTCTTCCAAGATTCTGGAAATTTCCTTTAGAGATATTTTAAATGAGATAATCTTCTCCTCAGATTTCAATGGACACTTTCCACTGGGTTTTATAGGTCTTCCCTATGGAAGGCTGCTTCCAACAGCCCAGGAAAAGCCCAGGGCAGACTTCAAGGGGATTTTGCCTGGGTACTAAAATCCTCCCTGTTTTCAAAGAACCTTTGTTTAATTTCAGGCAGTCCCCACAGGGAGTGGGATGTATTTACACAAAAAGCATGTTAGGGGAGTGAACATTTTTATAGGTTGCATGTAATCAAATGTCTTTTTAATGATCTCATCTATGTGACTATCCCAGGCTAAGATCACCCATATTTTTTTTTCTTCTAAAATGACAATCAAATAACAAAGCTACCCAGGTACCCACTGCCTGCAGCATAAAGATGTTCTGATAGGTAGAGGAAAAAAATTACAATTGTATTTTTATTTCAAAAGGATGCTAACATCCTAGGTACTTTCAATTTTTTTCTTTCTATGTTTTTCCTTTTCTGTTTTAAACATATCAGGATAAATACATAACTACATATAAATACTCAAATCTATTCCATTTATAAAAGTGTATTTTTTCAATGGAAAAGTGAAAGCCAAAATTAACTCATTGAGTTAACTTGACAGTTTCCCACCTACAAGTGTATATATATTTTTGTGTTTATTTCTTTATTCCCTGGAGATGAGAAACAAGAACCAAGTATAAAGATGAGAGTGTTATTGGACAAGCCAACAAGATCAGACAAAAATGTATACAAAGTGCTGAGCACAAGTCTATAAAAAATGTAAAAAGAAATGGCAAATACTGAGTATATTCATTTTCTGTCTGTGTCTTAGACTTTTCCATCTGGATTTGAACCAGAATTTAGACTCATGATGTGCAAATTCTTACTCTTACTTACATTTTGTCTTTCCCTCCCTCAATCCTGTGATACGACTTGCCTTTTATTTTGTGTTTCTTGCTTTCCTAAATTAACAGCCTTATCGTGGACTTAACCATCTCAGCTAGAAATCTCAAAGTTGTCTCCAACAATTCTTGGCCCACATCTTGGAGTATCATTCATAACCATGTCACTACTCCAGCGGTCACATATATCCATCTCCTCCACTCATTGGCTCTGTCTGATTTTCTATTTAGGTGCTCATAAACTCTTCATGTTCTATGACATAGTTTCTGGTTGCCATCATCGCTTTCATCTGCTACTGCCATGAGGGTTATATTCTAAGACTGTAACTCCATCCAATCAAGCTACTGAGTTAATGAACTGTTTCTTGGATTCTATGGCATAAAGCTTTAATACAATCTTTTATAGTTGTAAAAGACTATTCAAATCCCTGCGAATCTGACAACTGTTAGCTCTCATTTTTATTATTCCCATTGCTTTGAATCTTGCAACATGGTGTCCATCTTTATGTGCCATTATTTGTGAATTTTTCTTACTATTTTAATTGCTCTTTGCTAATATCAGATGCATTCCTGTCTTCCAAATGGGATTTGTCCCATTTTAAATTGTAGAAAAAGATGTGTGATTTCCTTTCTCAGTGTGTTGCAGAAAATAATTAGACCCTGGGAGAGACCAAGTGACACTCGGAGAAGCAGGAGATCTTGGATTTATTTCACGCTGGTGGACCCAGATGAGCTCAAAGTTCCAGGGTCTGGGCAATGGGATTATAGGGTTTTTATAGGGCACTGCGGGAAGTCGGGTTCCAAGGGCTATGCTGACTGCTGGTAGAAGGGTTTAAACTGGGGAGCAGGAGCTGCCTTAGGCAGAAACAGTATGCAGGGAGCCTGTGGCACAAAGCCTGTTTACAGAAGTGGAAGGGGCTGGTTATCTCTTGCTCCCAGTAGGGCTTCTGGTTATCTCTAGCTTATTGTTAGTAATTTTCCATCTTCTGGGGCCTCCTGGCCTGGGCCCACTCTGGGGAATTTTCCTCTTCAGTGGGGGAGTCCTCTTTTATATTTGCCATTTTTTCTCTTGAATAAAGGAAAAAAGCCCACCAAATATGAGGTATACCCCATATTAATTCTTTCCCCCAAATAAGAAAATATCTTTTCTGTCTGTAACATGTCTGCACCATGACACTAGTTTTTTTCTAGCAACAACTTTATAAATGAACTGTAAGATTTTAAAACGCACTACATCATTTTTAATTTTAAACTTTTGAGCCAAAAATTCCTTCAAATATTTTGCTCTTTAAAGATTTCTTAACAATGTTTCAGATATGATACCTGTTCTCCCTTGTAGTCTACTTAAATTGTATGCATAAATTTAAATCTAAGACTGTTGAAGAAGTGTTATGTTCTTTCTGCACATGAGAACCTTTAATGAATTTTTGAATATTTTATGTAAAGAAACACCATCGCCATTAAAGGGCTACGACTCTGCTTCTAAACAATAAATTCTTTTTTTTTAATCTTGAGATAAATAATGAATTCTATAACTGATGCTTGGTGTGAAGACAGATTTGAGGCTTTCCTCATATCATTTGAGGTCCTCCCTACTTCGACCTCCAATCTTATAACTCCCACTGACTGGGAATCTCTAAATTGGAACAATTAAATCTGAGAAAGACCCCAAGTGAATGGTCTTGCTTTTTCTAAATGTAGAAAATCAGCTCGAAGGAAAAAGAGACTACGGAGTTGGGGAGAAACTCAAGGGGTAGGGGGTGTAGTGTCAGTGATTTAATTCTAGACAAGAAAGGTGCTTTTGGTGTCCACATCCCCTGAAGGCTTTACACTGTAAGAAGCTCTTTCCTGGAAGGCTTTCTCTGCCACCCCTTCCCATGCCTTGCTGAACATCAAATTCTTAAAGATTCTCTGGTGCTTATGGTGAGGGCTCCTCAATAGATTTCATAGTTCCTGCTACTGTTATTCAAATTCCTTTATTTGGTTTCAGCCTATTTTCTTTTGGAGTGATTATTCTTAGCTCTTACAAGTACTCTCTTTATCATTTGGGTTGTATCTTTAACTTACCAAATTCCCTTGATGTCTTTTGCTAAATCCAGCAGTCATTTCTCCTTGACCAAAACTCCTGCCATCCCAAGTTCCAGCCTTCAAGGCTTCAGCACAACTTTATTCATTGCCATAGTAACAGTGTTTCTCGTATTCCATCCATGTTACTCACGTATTCGAAATATTCCAACATAAAACAATCACTCACCTTCTGTTTGTCTACTGAAAACCTGACTAACAAATCAGGTTTTACCTCCTTCTTTGAACTGCTTCAAAACCCATGTTAACATCTTCCAAGTCGTTACACAAAGAGAAATTTAATACTCTATGCTATAATTTTCTGATTATGCAAACTGTTATGGGCTGAACTGTGTCCTCCCCAAACCCAAATTTATTATTTTTTAAGTTTTTATTTATTTATTTGAGAGACAGAGAGAGACAGAGAGAGAGAGAGAGCATGAGAGGGGAGAATGTCAGAGGGAGAAGCAGACTCCCCATGGAGCTGGGAGCCCCATGTGGGACTTGAACCTGGGACTCCGGGTGAAGGTGGTCACTTAACCAACTGACCCACCCAGGCATCCCCAACCCCAAATTTATATGTTGAAGCCTTAACTCACAGTACCTCAAGATGTGACTGTATTTGGGAGCAGGGCCTCTAAAAAAGTAATTAAGGCTGAATGAGGTCCTAGGAGTATGCCCTAATCCAGTCTGACTGGTGTCCTTACAAGAAGAGATTTGGACACACAAAGAGATATCAGAGGCATGTGTGCAAGGCAACCATAAGGGGAAAAAGGAAGCATGGGTGGGGGGTGGCATTTGTAAGCCAAGGAAAGACCCCAGGAGAGACCAACACTGCTGGCACCTGGATTTTCCAGAACTGTGAGAAAATAAATCTGTGTTGTACAAGTCACTGAGTTTGTGGCATTTTGTGATGGCCATCCTAGGAAATTAATACATGCATAAGTGACTTTCTTATAAAAATATAGTAATTTATATATATCAAACTAATTGTGTGTAAGTAATTTATGACAAATCAGAAAATAAAACAGGGAAAATGTTAAACCTGGGCATTATGTTGTGTGTGAGCTACTGGGCTTCTTTTACTACCATTTGCATCGAGACTATATAATTAAAAAAAAAAACTCAATATTTTTTTATTTTTAGTGCAAGGATTAATAAATAATATCAACTACTGATTTCTGTGGATTGCAAGTGCCCCTAGATTATTTATGTTTATTTAAAAAGAAGACTAGTTTAAAGGAAAAGGTTACTGAAGAGGAGAATTAATACATTTTCTTCAAGACATTTTAATGCACATGAAGGAACATTAAAGTCAGGCTAACATTCCTGGCCTTGAATCTCAACTATGTCTCTGCTTTGCAGGACATTGGGAAGGCAGCCTGACCTCTCTGGCTGGACTATGATAAACTGAATTATCTGTTTCTTCATTCATAAAGACATTTCTTGGGCTGTAGATAAGATTATATGTATGTATTATCAGTTTTTAGCACATGTAAGCCATCAGTAAATAGAACTATTATCATTTTACTTAGAAAATTATAAATAGAGTGAATGGTGATACATCACTGGTTGATACCTGAAAAAGAGCCCAAGGCAGACTAAAGATGAGGGAACTTTGTTCCCATATACATAGTCAAAGTGAGGTAACAAAGAAAAACTTAAAGGTATATAAGAGTTTTCAAAACTATGTTGGAGTGCCCATCTGGCTCAGGTGGTGGACATTTGATATTTGATCTCAAGGTTGTGAGTTTGAGCCCTACGTCAGGTGTGGACATTACTGAAAAAAAAAAAACTTTTTAAGAAAAACTATGTTCACTAATAAATGAATAACCAACTCTGGATTTTTCATGCTTATAATCCACTATGTCACTTACCTTTTTCAACATATTTTTCTATTCAGCTATCTCTTATTAGGTGTTGGTAACACTTTAATTTTTATAGTATTATCTTGCACTTTTCTCACATTTCAGTGAGGAAGAATACTTGAGAAGCTTAAAACCCCTAACCCTGCAACAGATAGAGTCCACATTTGAATGGTCTGTGCATATTCAAGGATGAATATATTTTATAGGAAGCAGGGAAGTCATTAAGGTTAATTAGAAAGGAAATGAGGTTAGTTAATTAGAATATTTTGGAGAAAGTATACCAGCAACTCATTTAAAAAAGAGAAAGAGTTGAATCAAAGGGGAGAGAGAAAAGAAAGAGCAAGAGACTGAGAGAGAGAGAGAGAAGACATAAGTAGAATTATGGAAAATGTTCATTTTCATTCTGTTGACCTCAGGACAATGACAAGTTAAGAACACCAGGGCAATTAACTCTCAAGGGTTAGCAAAGACTGAAGCTGTGCAAGCACCACTCCCAGTTTCTCTGGCCATGGGACTTTTATATTAAGATGATTATAGTATATAAATGTAAATATTAATGGTATTTTGTTATGGCAGCCTTAGCAAATTAATTCACATATAAGTGACTTACCAATAAAAATATATGCAATAATAATCCAGTTTATACACATCAAACTAATTGGATATAAGGATAAACAGTTGTCAAGGAGAATGCGATAGGTGGTCTAATGAACTGCCCTTTAGATAATGAACTGCCCTTTAGATAAAGTCCTGTGGAGTGGCTGGGACCGGCCAGGGCCATGAACAGAGGTGAGTTCACGGGAGAAACTTAAATCATGTATGGAAAGGTTATCATGAGATTATCTCATTTTGGTAAAAGGCTGAAAAAAGCAGATGAACATGAAGAAGTAGAATTTGATTATCTACCCACAACCAAGCAACTGTTTTTCCTTGGTGCAATGTGGAAATATTTCTTTTTTTTTTTTTAAGATTTTATTTATTTATTTGAGAGAGAGAAAGTGAGAGACAGCATGAAAGGGTAGAAGGTCAGAGGGAGAAGCGGACTCCCCATAGAGCTGGGAGCCCGACGTGGGACTCAATCCCGGGACTCTGGGATCATGACCTGAGCCGAAGGCAGTTGCTTAACCAACTGAACCACCCAGGCACCCTGTGGAAATATTTCTAATTATACATTTATTTTACCCACACATGGTCCTTATTCCTGCTTTGCCTCTGAACATGCAAAATGATATAGAGAGTATCATCCTCCCAAAAGCCATACTTTTCAGATGTAGGCTCAAGCTGTCTTTCATTCATATTCTTGATTTGCCATGGTCTGGAGTTCCCTAACTAAGAGAACTTCAGTAATGTTACTTACTTCTCTTGGAAGCTTCTCTTCAAATTCCTTAGAAGAACAGCTACATTGTGGGCAGTTAATATGATTAACATCATAAACATTTCTGAAAGTGGCTACTACTCATAAAGATTAATGTTAGTCTAAATTCATGAAAGATAAACATTGTGAGATAGAAATATTTAAATGAACACATATAAGTCTTGATAAAAACTTATTAACTGAGTTTTTTTTTTCTTTTGTGAGATGGCTAGAAAGTACAGTGAGGCTAAAAATATATTTTCCAAAATAGCATCTATTTTCAAACAAACAAAACAAAAAATTAAAAAAAAACCACAAAACCCATGTTCTCCTGGCTGAATGTTCAACCCTAGAAGATTTTCCCTTTTATACAACTGTCACATGTGCCCCAGTTTTGACAATCATGTTTCATATGCAGAGAGAAGAATACATTTTTCTCGTATTCAATCTTAAGGGCTTAATATATTATTTCATTTCTACCCTTTTCTTTTTTCTTTTTTGATAAACAGGCTTGTTTCTCTAAAGATGGATATTGAAGGGAGTAAATAAACTAATGATAGAACAAATAAGAGAATTGCTTACTTTCTTCCTTCAACTATGTTAATCCTGAATCTTTATAAATACTTGCCATCTCTTTCTGTCACTGTGTCTCCCTCCTGCCTCTTCCCTCTTCCTTCCATATCCAAAGGTTTCAGATAATTAATCACACAGAACTTTTTTTCCCCCCCCACATGAATCTGCCCTGAGAGGCCTTTCAAGCAATTAGCCTCTTTGCAAGTGTTCAAAGATGTGGTGCACATTGCCAAGATGATAAACTCTCCAGATTCCTTGCTTCCTGTCACCGATATATGTTAGCCTAGTCTTTCAAGACTTTATTTCCAACTGCTTATGAGAATACAGACAGAAGGTGGCACTGTTTACTCATTAGTAAAAGGTCAGCAAACTCCAAAGAAAAAAATTATGCTTCCCCTGCTAGGAGAACATACAATACAACTATTAGAAATTGGAAGTAAGACGACATATACAATGAGTACAGGTTTTTAATATTACAATAGAAAATATAAATTTAAAGTCAGACCAGGTAAACAAAAACAGTTAGAAAACAGTCTTACTAACCATACTGAATCTTCAAAAACAGCCCATTTCAAATAGAATGCAATTGTAGTCACAGTAGAGGAAGGAACCAGGGACTTGGGTTTGGGTTCCAACTCAACCATAACCTTGGGACAAGTTGTTCAATGTCTCTCTGAGTCTAAATGTTCTTACTATAAAATGGGGGTAATAATACCTATTCTATAGGATAGCTTTGTGGATTGAATAACCACATACTAAAAGTTCATTAGCAACTACTAGACTATAAGCTTTTGGTTATCATCTTTTAAAAAAAAAGTTTATGTATTTCTTTGAGAGAGAGAGCATGAACAGTGGAGGTAGGGGGAGGGGAAGAGAGGTGGAGAAGAAGAGGTGGGGGGGGAAGAGCAGGGGAGCGGACAGGGAGGGCAAGAGGAACAAGCAGACTCCCCGTTGAGTGGGGATGCTAATGATATGGAGCTGGATCTCAGGACCCTGAGATCATGACCTGAGTTGAAGTCAGACACCTAACCAACCCGTGCCTCTTGGTTATCATCCTTAGTAAGACATCTATGATCCCCCAATAGCACAATGCCTAACCCAGAAAAGCAGTATAGAAGTTGATCATATTACAAATAAAGAGACAAACAAAACTTAGCTGATTTTTGTGTCGCTTTACTGATGATTCTTACTTAAACAAGAAGTAGGGCAAGCATAAAAAAGAAATCAGTTACTAAGCCTGAGGTTCAGAGTGCCTGGCTCTTTCACTCTTTCCTTTTCCTTAGCAGAGAAATTTGATTATTCCCAATTAAGTGACTGAAGGTGTTTCATCATTGATAAGAGAAATTTTATTCTATTTTTCAGAAGCACTAAGATAATGCATGATTTTATCTAGATAGGCATAAATAAAAGTAAGTTCTTTAATGTTTTGTTCTGTTATTGTAATTGTTGATATTGTTTCATAGCCCACCTTCCCTGGGATGATCCCAAATGAGAAAATAACACATGGTAGAACATTTTGTCCCAGTTGCTTTCCTAAAGTTTAAAGTAAAGCTACTTTATAGGTGCTCAATCTATACCAATTAAATATGAACATTTAAAATCAACATATATAAATAAAGGCTTACTTTATTGTATGACATTAAACTTCATAGCAATATTAACTTTAAATATCAAGTTGAAATGATTGTTTAGACATTGTTGAAGGTTTAAAAATTCATTCTCATGACCCTCGTGTGTGGTAGATCTATTCACCAAAAGTCAATTTCCTCTTCTTGGGGACATAGCCAGCCTACATTTTCTGGTCTCTATAGTTAGATGTGACCATATACTGAGTTCTGGCCAATGGAATGGGCATGGTAAGAATGTATGTCATTTTTGTGCCAGTGTTTCTTGAAAGAAGGTATGGTTCCAACCATAAAAGATTGACTTTTTCCCTCTATTGCTCAGATGCAGATGACAGGGAGGTCCTAGGGGATAACAGAGCCATAAAATGGAAGGAATCAGGGTCCCTGTGTTTCCTTGTGAAGGGATGCATCCATGGCCCAATGGCTATTAGGCAAATGGGAAATAAACTTCTTTTTGTTCCAGCAGTTAATATTGCCCAAACTAATACTCTCATTAGGGGTACCTGGGTGGCTCAGTGGGTTAAAGACCCTGTCCTTAGCTCAGGTCGTGATCCCAGGGTCCTGGGATCAAGGCCCACACCAGGCTCTCTGCTCAGCCGGGAACCTGCTTCTCTCTCTGACTGCCTCTCTCTCTGCCTGCCTCTCTGCCTCCTTGTGATCTCTGTCAAATAAATAAACAAAATCTTAAAAAAAAAAAAAAGAGGGGACCAGTAATCAAATGGTAGCATACGATGTACTATGATTCTTTAGAACCTTCTCCGTTGAAATAGGGATACCAAGTAGTAAGTTCCATTTGATGGGAGAGCAGATTCCTTTGCTCATTTAACTCAACAGCAATGCTCTACATCAGATATTCATTTTTCATTAATTTATTTTTTTAATTTAAAAATGCCAATGTTGTTAGTGTTAGAGTACATTTGCAGAGATATCTATCTCCTCTTGTTTTTGTTCAATCCTCCCCATGAGATAACATAATGGAGAAAAATATTTAAAGCTAAAATCGATAGCAGTCACTTTTATGTTCCAATGGATGAGGAGTGAGTTTTATTTTATTTTATTAGTCTTTCCTTCCTCTCCTGAGTCTAGATTGCAGCAAGTAAGTTAGAAATTCCTAAGTTACAGCTATTTCTTTATTGTAGAAGAAGAGAACCTGAAGAGATGGTCCACCTTAGAACCACTCAATAATCCGTGTTCAGTGGTACAGAAGGCAGTGGAGGCCTAGACGTAAGCAGAGAGTGGACAGCTCAAGTTTTCCAAATAATGATGTAAGAGGAAGAGTTAGATGGGTTAAGGGATATGAGATACAGTCTAAAGAGGAAGGGCCGGCAATTTTTGATAATGGTTGATGTATCTCAATGCTTTTGGGAGTTACAGCGAGGCCATGTGCTGGTCCTTTTCCATCTTCTGCTCCTCTCTTCCTGCTCTGTGCCACAGAAGAATGGTTCCCTTAGAGCCTCTCTTTCTAAGTCTCTAGTTGGACTTGGCCAGTGGGAAGCACTTGCAGAAAAGTGGACTAGAAAAGGGGAGAGAGAGCAGGGTACTTCTCTTCCCGCCTCCCTCTTCTGCACAGATTCTGCAAGGCCCCAATATCCCTGAGACTTGAGAACCTCTGGATCTCATACCACCACCCCCTTTCCTTGCCTCTTCAAGCCTAGGGTGGTAATGGCTTCCCTGTTTTGCTGATTCCTGACTATTGCTATCTCCATTTTTGGTTCTCAAAACTTTGAATAGTCTCTTTTCTGAGAAGGTGGTTTTTTTTAAGATTTTTTATTTTTTTAAATTTATTTGATAGACAGAGATCACAAGTAGGCAGAGAGGCAGGCAGAGAGAGAGGAAGGGAAGCAGGCTCCCCCCTGAGCAGAGAGCCCGATGCAGGGCTCCATCCCAGGACCCTGAGATCATGACCTGAGCCGAAGGCAGAGGCTTCAACCCACTGAGCCACCCAGGTGCCACCTTTCTGAGAATATTTATCTCCTACCAGGACCCTGATTAATAGAAAGTTGTTGTGGTTGGGGGGGTGGTGTTATAGAAAAGATACTGAGTTCTTTGTTGCTATGGTCCCCATGCTATATTGATTTCCTGACATGAAACTTCATGAAATTCTGTATCCAGAGAGCAGGAAGAGATCATTTGTGTATTTTCAGTGTTGCTTACATGTACTATGCAAACAGTGTGAATATAAAACTATAGGCCTTTACCTCAGGCGCTTCTCTATTGGAATAATTTGGACAAATAAACAAAAAAACAATCTATTTTTATCCAAGCCTGGACCTCCAGGACTTGCTGTGCTTTTGGTTGGGGAGGTGTGTGAGAGGGTATAAGTCCATCTATGACTTTTAGGTTTTAGTGGTATTTGTGACTAAGAGAATAGGTGAATTTTTTAGCAGAAAGGAGAGAAGAAATTGGTCACAGGAGAGAAGCCAAAATCAGATTAATAATTCATCAGAAAAGGACTCTGGCAACTAGAAATAACTGTATGTACTTAAGCTGCCCGGGAATGTTGAGAAATCTTGGGAGGATACTAGATTTCACACAAAATGTGGGTTTGGTTAATGGAGACAATTTTAAAGACAAATTTCAAGTAGATAATACCTGATTAACACAAGTCTAGATGAAAAGTTACACACAGATTTATGGGTTTGAGTTTTTCTTATAAGATTTATGTATTTTATTGCTTTATGTTTTTAAACTTTTTATTTTATTTTATTTTTTAAAGACTTTGTTTATTTGCTTGAGAAAGCATGAGAGGGGTGAAGGGCAGAGGGAGAAGCAGACTCCCCACTGAACAGGGAGCCAGATATGGGGCTACATCCTGGGACTCCCAGAACATGACCTAAGCCTAAAACAGATATTTAACTGATTGAGTCACCCAGACGTCCCTAAACTTTTTATTTTAAACTGGTTTTAGATTTACAGAAAAGTTTTGAGGATATTACACAGTTCCCACATACCCCATGCCTGGACTTCCCTGTTGGTCACATCTTACCTTAGGCATGGTACATTTGCTATGACTAATGAACTGACATTGACAATTATTATTAACTAAAGTCCATGCTTTATTCAGACCTTAGTTTTTACTTGCACTTTTTTTCTCTCAGGTGTCTATCAAGGACGTCACCTCACATAGAGTTTCCCTGTCTCTTCGGGCCCCTTTTGTCTGTGACAGTGGCTCAGACTTTCCTTGTTTTTGGCCTTGGCAGTTTTGAGGAGCGCTTCTCAGTATTTTGTAGAATGCTCTTCAGCTGGGATTCATCTAATGATTTTAAACCAGAGTATGGATTCTGGGGAAGAACCCAGAGTGAAACGTCTTTCTCATCACATCTTATTAAGGGCAAATACTATCAACATGATTTATTGTTGATGTTAATGCCTTGTTTGATTTGTTTGTTTGTTTGTTTTGCATATTCTAGGTTCACCACTAGACTGCAAACCCTATGAGGATGCAGACTGTGTTGTTCTTTACTAAATGCAAACTCCTTGATGTCACTTCTAGAAATAATAGTTTTTGTGAATTTATGGATTTCCCAACATTTAGCACGTGATACATGCCATACAGAACAAGGCAGCCTATTTTCCTTCTGCATAGTTTTGACAAAGTTACAAAAAGCTGACTTAAAAAGTAGAACATTTTATATCATAACAAAAGTGAATGCATGCTACATGAAACCGGAAAAGCCCATTTTCAGTGATGTCAGATGTTTTTTCATCTTAGTGTTGTGGCTATATTGTTCTTTGAACTTGTCTTTTTAAGTTTTTTTCAAAAAAGGCAGAAAAAAACATATGACCCTAGATGTCTGACAACCCAGTTCCTCAGTCCCCTGCTCTTCATACCCAGAACCCAGAATCTTTTTTCATCAATTCCCTTGGGGAGAGTCTGCCCTAGCCTTCACAAATTTGGTGGTGGGGATAAGTACTTATTTTTGGATTGCCCGGAAGTTCATCAGTGAAGAATGATTTGTGTTTTGAATGTCCTTTGCTTACTTCAATAGTTGTTGATGGAGAAGTGTCCTAGTGAGTATCAACTCACTAGGTTGAGCATCCCTTCTATGCTCAGAAACTTACCATAGGAACCCTTAGGAGCCCTAGTAGGAATCTTCTCTCTTGCAGGAATAGATATATTTCTTGCACTTTGACTACTTTTATCTGTCTGCGGTTCTGTTGTTTTTCCTGAAGCCCAATTTGCACATGCAGAATATTCCTAGAGTTTTCAGAAAGAAGAAAGGAGGCAATGTGAGGGTAAAAAAGATGCTGTGGTTCTTTTCTCGATATCTTTTTTTTTCTCCTACTCCTGATCAGACAGTTTTACCTGGTTCATAACTTGATGGTGGGCAGATTCAGATTTCTACTTTCTTTGATGATTCTCTGCCCAATCAATTTTCAGAAACTATCTCCTTGCTGCATCATTTTTCAGATTATATCAATATTTTCTGTTATATGAATGGATAAGATTCCAGCTAATGAAATAATGTCAATGTATGTATTAAATTTGTTTTTTCTCAAAATACAGATAGCTCAGGTTTTCATTTAGCAAATGCCCATTAAAAATTATTAAGTAAGAGGCGCCTGGGTGGCTCAGGTGATTAAGCATCTGACTCTTGATTTTGCTTAAGTCATGATCTCAGGGTCCTGAGATAAAGCCCTGCTTCAGACTCTGCATTCAGTGGGAAGTCTGCTTGTCCCTCTCTCTCTGCTCCTCCCCCACCTTTCTCTCTCTCAAATAAATTTAGAAAACCTTTAAAAAATTATTGAATAAGACATTTATACCTTTTAAAAACTGTTTCAGCAATATCTTTTTTATAGAAATTCTCTGTAAAAGATGTAATTTTACTGTTTTCACATTTATTATATTCACTCTACATCCGTTAACATTACTAAAAACTCTCAGACCCTGTAGTCAGTTGTTTTCTCCTTGAAAAGAGTATCCATTTTAGAAGCCTGCAATTATGTGTTTGAATTCTATTTGATCAAGGGATGATTTTGATTAATTAACTAGAAGAATAATTTATTTATTTATTTTTAAAGATTTTATTTATTTATTTGACAGAGATCCCAAGTAGGCAGAGAGGCAGGCAGAGAGAGAGGAGGAAGCAGACTCCCTGCCAAACAGGGAGCCCGATGCAGGGCTCGATCTCAGGACCCTGGGATTATGACCTGAGATGAAGGCAGAGGCTTTAACCCACTGAGCCACCCGGGCTCCCCTCATTTATTTATTTTAAAGAGAGAGTGAGCACGGGCAGTGGAGGGACAGAGGGAAAGGGAGAGACAGAATCCCAAGCAGATGCTCCACTGAGCAAGCGGAGCCTGATGCGGAGCTTGATCCCACAACCCTGACATCATGATCTAAGCGGAAATGAAGATTTAGTCACCCAACCGACTGAGACACCCAGGTGCCCCAAGTGAAATGATTTTAAAGAATATATTTATTATAGGTGAAAGTGATTTGCAGATTGTTAATCTATAGGCTGATGTCTGGTGATGGATATTTGACTTATTTCTACTTTTTGGCTCTTATAAATAATTCTGCTATGAACATTTGTGTACATTTTTTTAAAGATTTTATTTATTCATTTTGAGCGATAGAAAGAGAGAGAGCAAGAGAGCACCAGCCGGGGGTGGGGGAGGGAGGAAGAGGGAGAAGCAGGCTCCTGGCTGAGCAATGAGCCTGACCTGGGATTCGATCCCAGCAGCCTGGGATCATGACCTGAGCCAAAGGCAGACGTTTAACCGACTGAGCCACCCAGGCATTCCTGTGTACAATTTTTTTGTATGAACATGTATTTTTTTATTCTTTGGGGCATATAATTGGGATTATTAGATTGCATGATAACCCTATACATAATTTTTTAAGGAACTACTGAAATGTGGAGCTACCATTTTATATTCTCACTAGAAATGTATAATGGTTCCATTTTTCTCCATAGCCTCTCCAACACTTATTATCAGTAACCTTTTTTATAATGGTCATCCTAGAAAGAGTGAGGTATGTACTCATTGTCATTTAAATTTGCTTTCTTTAATGATTAGTAATGTTGAATACCTTTTTGTGTCTTTATTGGCCATTTGTATATTTTTTAGAGAAATCTATTGAAATAATTTGCCCATTTTCACTTGGGTTATTTAGCATTTTTTTTAAATATTTTTATTTATTTATTTTATTTATTTTATTTTATTTTATTTATTTTATTTTTATTTATTTATTTTATTTATTTATTTGACAGAGATCACAAGTAAGCAGAGAGGTGAGGAAGCAGGCTCCCTGCTGAGCAGAAAGCCGGATGTGGGGCTCGATCCCAGGACCCTGGGATCATGACCTGAGCCGAAGGCAGAGGCTTTAACCCACTGAGCCACCCAGGTGTCCCTGGGTTATTTAGCATTTAATAGTGTTCATTAGTATTTAATAGTGTTCAATAATTAGCATTTAATAGTGTTCAATAGTATTCATTTTTTGAGTTACTTTCTTAGTGGTTGCTCTGGGGAGGCCAGTTAGTATCTTAATTTATAACAATCTAGTTAGGATTAATACCAACTTAATTTCAATTATATACAAAAACTTTACTCTTACATTACTCATTTCCCTCTCCTTTCCTTTGTACTGCTATTGTCATACAAATCCCATTATTATGCATTGTGTGCTCACCAATATAGATTTACAATCATTTCTTTATGCAGTTGTATCTTAAATGAGGTAGAAGAAAAGAAAAGATTAACAACTCAAAAACAAATGCACTAGGACAAAATCTTTTCACACAGGGAGCTCACACATAGGTAAAGATAGACTTGCAAGGGGGTTCTTCCAGAGAATGACTGGATAGTTAAATAATCATTTTCTGAATGAAACATTGAAGGAGCTCTGATCCCATGCTGCCATTTCTAGTGGCTACTAGGCTGCAGATTTTCACTATGTTTCTGGGCCTTTGATTTTCAAGACTATCTCAGAACTGGAGATGGGGGATGCAACTAGAGCAAATTAAATCACTATAATACTTGCTGTTCTTATCAAGAGTCAGTAACTTTTCCTGAATAAATGCTCCTTGGATTATTAAAAGTATCTTGTCAATTCCCAGAGTTTTCAGAAAGTTCATTCTTTAAAATCTTTGTGAGTTTTGTCATTTTTTTTATGGAAAAAAACATTTGGAAGTCTTTACTTGGCCCTTTTTGCCAACAACCTTATTATTCATTTGAATTTAAAGTAATACTGAGTTTAAAGTAAGAGGAGGGGCTAAGAGAAGCCCTGAGATTTGGGAATGAAATGATGGAGAGAATTTCCATATAAGGCTGAGGAGTTGGCCAGTGGCTAGATTATCCAGTTTTGAAGGTCGTATTTAAGAGTTTAATTTAGGCTTTATTTTATTATTTGGTTTAGTTTTCTGTGCATGTAAAAAAAATTATTTTAAGAAAAAAAATCAGTTAACGAAAAAATATAAGAAATTTCCCTTAGCAAAATACGCCCAAAAGGAAATCACATACAGAGTCAATTTAAGTCAAGGCATCACCAACCAGTTCCTACAGAATTAGCTGTGTATCTCAATTTTCAAAAGTAACTTACTTTTAAAAGCTTAAACCTAGCCTAAAAGATTATAAATGAAAATAAACTAGAATAAATAAACATGAGAAATATTCTTCTTTGAATTAGAGATCAAACACCTTGAGCTTTCCAAAAAAAGCACACCTCTCCAAGGTGTTCACAGTGATATGGTGTAAATATCCATTTAAAGTGCTTAAACTAGTTTAACTCAGATAACATCACTCTGAAGTACACCACCAAAATGTTAATTGAGAAAAGCTGAAAGGAGTTTTAGTTAACTCATTATCACGTGCTAGAAGAAAGTTTGCGTGAGAAAACACTGAAGAGGCGATTTTTTAATCCAGATTTCACAATTTGTGGTGCAAAACGGTCCCACAGCTTCCTCTAGAGTCATACTTGCTTTTCACTGCTTCTAGGCTGGCTGTGAAAATTTGATTGCAATAACTCAAATGCTCCTACAAAACTTGTCATATCCACTCATGCTCTTCAGGCTTCCAGAGCCACTCACAGACTGGCTCTGGTGGCCACTGGGAGTGGATTGGGCTGACACCAGCATGCCTTGCATCATCTGGTTGTGATACGCCCCAATGCTGGCCCCAGTTGTGGAGTTCAGGAAAAGCTCTGTATGGCCCTGTTGCATGTTGGTCCAGTCTTTGGATATGGCTGCCATAGCTTCTTTGTGAGTGGCAAACTCAGCATCAGCTTGGCTGGTCACTCTTCTCTCAGAGCTGACCTCAATATGGCTCTCCCAGGGTTGCAGGGAAGGAAGTTATTAAATTCTATTCTCTGTGGCTGTGAATAGCAGCCCTCCCATGTGGACACAGTGTCCAATGGTACTCTGGGCATAAACTCTCCGTCTCCATATCTGTGATACATACCTGAGAGATTAAAGTAACTGAGGTTTCTCCAAAACAGATGGTTGGTGAAACCATAGCCATCACTGAGGCTGCTGTATTTCTGGTAGCCCCCATAGCCTGCACTATCAGCACCAGACTTTATCCTCTCCAGCCTGCTTGCTGGACAATGCTAGCATACTTCCTGGCTGTGCCAGGGTTGTCATAAGTCTTCGGCCCCTGTGCAGACATGAACTTCAGAGGAGGATCCGTGTATGACTAACTTCTTCCTGACCGCTCTTGATCACTTCAGTGTATCTGTGCTCTGTTCTTTCCTTGTGCTTCTCTAGGGCCTTCTCAGCTAACTCCTGGGAGCTAAGCTGCATGAAGTTTTTCTCTGTAATCTTGCCCTTAGGGTCACAGACAATGTGCTCCCATTTGGAACAATTTTCAACCATGGAAACTGAACAATTTCTTCATTGGTGCATCCAAATAAAGCCATCATTGGTGGTGTCAGCACTGTTTGGACCACTGGGTTTCAACACCCTATCCCTCTTGGTTCTGTGGGACTTGGACACCTCAAGATACTGGTGTCCCATGCTTTCCGTGTCCTTTTTAAGGACCATTGTTACATCATTTTCTCGTTCAAGTTCAACAAAAGCCTCCCCACTCTGCCTGCCTTCTCTAGTATAGATGAAATGAATGCCTGTGACCCCATCATGAATAGTGCACTGAGAAAGGAGAAGGGGCATCCTGCACATCCTCAACAACAGAGCAGTACCAGGCCAGGCCACAGAGCTTGACCACAAATCCTACACCTCCCTCGGGTCCCAGCAGCATGGACATTTGAGGGGACAGAAGTCAAACAAGCTTGGGTGCAACTTTCTATGGCTTAAAAAACAACCCCTGGGGAAGGAATGCCCACAGTCAAAGACACTCCTGGTAGGTAATGAACTGTCCTAAAGAAGAGCCATATGGCCATCTTGCCTTAGTCCCTCAGCACTCATGAGAACAACCAGGGCTGACAATGCTGGGACTGGGATGTGTTCCAGGTTCCTTCCTCCTGGGACAGGCCCTTAGTTTAGTCTTTATTCTCAGTGCCCAGGAATATCACCAGAGGATTTTAAGCGGAGGGAGACGAATATGGACTTAGGAAGATTCATTAGTGAGGAGAAAGAGAGAGGACAAGGGCAAGGCTGTCCATGGAAAGCAGTAGAAATGAAAAAGGAATGGGTAGATATGAGAGTTATTTAGGAAATGAACTGAGGTGTTGGTGGATTGAAGGGAAGATTGAGGAAGAAATTCACAAAGGGACATGATTCTCCTACACTTAGATCACCCCGCAGTTCTGACGTCTTGGCTAAAGTGTCTGAAACTACTACCAACATTTCATCTTGGATGAACGTACAACATATAAAATGAAATTGCCATGAAGTGTAGTCATTGTCAGTACAGGTACGGTGATCTCTCTCTCTCTCTCTCAAAATTGACACAATAAAAAGAAACTTCTCAGAAACAGAAGGATTGGCAAAAGCTTTGGTGATGAATAGGAGACAAGGGAGAATGGTTAGAGCTCAAACAAAACCCACATCAAACACCTGTCTGTCTCCTCCTCCTAGGATTTTATGGAAATCAAAACATAAAATGAATCTATTCTTAGGAAAAGCAACTCTGTTTTTTCTTGCAATCACTTTCTGAGGTCTCATATGAGATTTGATTTATCTAACAATTCAATATATTTTCACTAAGATTTTCTGCCTTCCTTAATGTAGATACAAATTGTCTCATTATGTGAGTCTCTAGCCATGACCCCTGAGCTTTATGGCAATGCAGCTATTGCTATAATCCTACTTCCAGTAACTTCATACGGTGATATTAGTAGCCCCTCTGTGAATAGTGCACTTATTTTAAAGGTTTTTCAGTTAATTACTCCATCAATAACAAGGTGGCAATTATGACAATATCAGGAATCACAAGTTTCCAAATGAATTGCTTGACAAGGATAAAAGAAAAGTATCCTGCACTTATATAGAACCACAGACACAAAATAGCAATAAATTTTATTTAAATATCAGAGTGGTACCAGGATATATTTATCATATAAAAATGTCATATTAATATCAACATAGCATTATTTCACAAATTTAAAAAAGTACATAAATCTTTGACCCAGAAATTCCACATCTGGATTATATTGTAAAGATAAACTATAGCTTCACACACACACACACACACACACACACACACACACAGAGTTTTTAGAATAATGTGATTTCAGTGTGGCTTGACATAGTAGTGAATTAGAAATATTGCAAATGAGTTTCGGTAGTTAAAATTATGGCAACAAATTGTGGAAAAAAATAAGATCATTCTATGTGAACTTATATGAAGGCATCTTCATGAAATATTAACAATAAAAAGAAAGGTGCATATTTTGTGGAAATATAAACATACACATGTTTATACATACAAAGGCTATCTTTGAAAAGATCTGTAGACAACTGGTCACAATAGCTAACCTAAGAAGGCAACCAAAAGACTGAGAAGCTTGGGGAGGGGAGGGATTGTGTGGGATTGGTATATGTTTTCTTGTATTATTTAATGCTGAACTATGAATATATACTAATTAGCTTAACTAACTTAAAAATGGTATGCTTAAGCCTGCATTACTTACCGTTATAGCAGGCTCGTTCTATCTATCTACCTCTGTATCAATCATTTATCTATCTTTCTATATATACACATACATCAAAATATATACACACTGTATTTGTCAGGGCTCTCTCAATATATGTAATTGGTTCTGTTTCTCACTAGAAACTCAGGCAGTTTCTGTGTTGCGATTTTGAGGACAATTCTTTCTTTTCCTGAAAACCTTGGTCTTTGCTCTTAAGGCCATCAACTGATTAGATGAGACTTACCACATCATGGAGGGTAATACACTTTACTCAATGCCTACTGATTTAAATATTAATCATATCTAAAAATTACCTTCACAGCAATATGTAGACTGGTCTTTGACCAACAACTGGGCTCCAGAGCCTAACTAAGTTGACACATAAAATTAACTATCATATAGACACTGAGAGTCTTGTATTTACAAATGAAGAGCATTTCTACAAATGGGCAAAGGAAAAACAAGTTAGTGAAGATCTGTCTGTGATCTACAGACCATTTTTCCCTAATGATATCACTATTCATGTATGGGATAAAGAAATGAGGATAAGGTCATCAAATAAGGAGGCCTTCTGTTATTAAAGACATGCCTTTAGATACAAATATAGCATAACTTTCCCCTTCCAGGTATCATCATTTCCCGAAATGAGTGATATCCCAGAATGGATAGTAAGTGAAAAATGGAGATCAATAACAAAAGGAAAGAAAAGAAAAGAAAACAAAACAAAAACCAAAGGATTTATATAAATATATTAAATCAATGTGCTGCACACTTTAAACTTACACAGTGTTATACATCAATAAGAGCTCATTAAAGTTGGTAAGACAATAACATAAACAGAAACAAGGCAAAACAAAAAAGCTAAATGGTTTGATGTATCCTGCAAGTGAGAGTTCCCTACATTTTGGCAGTTAGCACAAGATTTGTACGTTACAGGCAGGTGCATTGGTCAGGAGTTGAAAGGAATGTGATGTATGAGGCAAGACTGATGATCCAGTCTCACTTCGCAGAAACATACGGCCTAAGAATAAGCAAGTCTGTGGTTTGGGATTTTCCAAGGAAAACAGTTTAAACCACTCCAAGAGAGCATATTCTGCAGCTTGGGATTCAGGAAAGAAACCAACTTTATGGTAGGAGCTTGCAATCTTTGGTGGAAGATTTTCTAAAAGACTCTAACCTTTATGAGGGACTTGGTAATATCCCAGACATGTAAAATGCTACTCTATTTGTGGGAAAAAACCATGCAGTCTGTGTCATGCTAAAGACACACTGCAGATAAAGACATTGCTGATAGATGAGGACTCAGCTTCCATTTCAGGTAGAGTTTTAGACCCTGTCTGCTCACCATAGCAGCAACAGGAAGCCATGAGAGGCGGTGGGTATTTTTGTATTATGTGTGCAGAGATAAGGTGGACAGAAAAGTAAAGAACAGCATTGTGGCCACACTTAACATGGCTAGACTAGATGACTTTAAGATTTTATGATTCCCTGATAATCTATTCCCTGATAAGGAAATATATTTTTTCTTAAATATACCAGTGCAGCTATGCTTTTGAATATGTGAAGGCAGAAATTAGCATAGGTGTCAACATGATCTCACTACTTGTAATTTTTGATAATCCATTTAAAGTAGTGTGCATAGAAGGTGCATAAAGGGTAAAGCTATGGATAGAGTTTTATTTTTAGTAGCTGTGTTTATTTTCATCGTGTTCTATGGCATGACTCCTATGTCAAATTCTAGGCATCTAGGATTTTGCAAAGAAATTGAGTTTGAAACCTTTTGTTTCCATTCAGTTTCTAGGACACTCTATGCAAACATGAAAATTGAACAATGTGATAAAATTTTGGAAGCTAGGCAATAAACACACTACTTTTGTAAAGAAGGAGTCCTGGAGAGGTGAAACAAGGAGTTTCGTGTGGCTCCCAGGTTTTTGGACTTCATGGGTAGATAAAATTATCTAGAGAGAGAGAGGACTAGGAAGGAGTTCTCAGTGTTGTTTTTTGTCTAAGTCTGTATTAAGGTAAAAACAAGAGAAAATAACTAAACTCTAATATGCTACTGCTTCATAGAAGAAAGAACTTTTAATAGATAAAAGCATAATTCATTCCCTGGGTTATATTCAAAATATTAAGCGACTGGTAAGGCATTCGTACCAACTCACTAGTCAGAACAGACATTAGCTGAGTCACTCTACTGAAGAGTGACTCTTAAGATCAGCACTTAATGAACATAATCTTAGAGTAAAACAGAACCCTTTTTTTTTTTTAAAGATTTATTTCTTTATTTGACAGACAGAGATCACAAGTAGGCAGAGAGGCAGAGAGAGAGGAGGAAGCAGACTCCCCGCCGAGCAGAGAGCCCGATGCGGGGCTGGATCCCAGGACCCCGGGATCACGACCCACGACGAAGGCAGAGGCTTTAACCCACTGAGCCACCCAGGTGCCCCAAAACAGAACCTTTTATGTTTCAGACCTTAGGGTCATGAAAACCTATTATTCTTCCTTAATTTTTCTCCCTTTGCCAGGCTGCATAAGATTTTGACTAAAACCTATATGTGCCCACAGACCAGTATTTGAAGTGTTGATTTATAATAATTTCTCTGTGGCAGGAACCCCTAGAGTTGCTCTATAACAAGGCGGTGAGGTATTTAGAATGTTCTTAAAAAGCATAACATCCCAATCTACGAATTCACTCTCTCAGGATTTTTAAGGGAAAAGTTGGTCCTTTAGGAATGACTCATGAAGTGGAGATATAATATTTGGTGTAGAGGAAAAATGGACCACAGAAGACATTCCTCCAGGAAGTTGGGAGTTTCAGCCTAACTAGAGAAAGACAAGATATGTGTGAGAAATGATGGAAAAATAACTTTAAGGGTGCCTGGGTGGCTCAGTCAGGTAAGTGTCTGCCTTCGGCTCATGTCATGACCCTGGAGTCCCCGGATCGAGTCCCGATTGGGCTCCCTACTCAGCGAGGCACCTGCTTCTCCCTCTGACCTCCCTCCTCTCATTCTCTCAAATAAATAAATAAAATCTTAAAAAAAAGTAAAGGGCTTATTACATGGAAATAAATGTAATCTAAGAAGATGTCACAAAGCTTTCCTGTACAAAGTATTTTTCAATCTATAAGAATATTAATTTGCCTATATGTTACAAACAAGTCTTAGAAATCTGTAATTAAACAATAGATGCTCAGCGTTTCAAAAAATGTCAGAGTGAAGCATATCCTCTGCTTTATGCTCACTATAGCATCTAGGGCTTCACGACATATCCTTTCCTGATGGTTCGTATTGTTAGATGCTGTAACTGCTCTCAAAATATTCTATAGTAAATGGTGAGGCTGATGCATTAAATATTTAATAAAGTCACAATCATGAACTTGCTGGGCAAATAAAGAAATGAAAATGATCTTTTCTTGGCTTTTACTCTGATTTTACATTTTAAGATTAGATTTCACTCAATGCCTTCCAAATTGGTAGCTTGCATCATATTCTGCCTTCATCAAGTACGTTCTGTTTTTACTCACCTTTTTTTTTTAATGGCATGCATCCAAAAGGAAAATTACTTGAATTGAAGAAAGATATATTTAGCATTTTTTTTTCTGAAGCAGCACATCAGAAGCCAGTATATGATTTATCTCAACCTTGTTGAAATCTAGAAAGCCCACGGACTTTCTCATGAGAAAGCCAATAGCACCTTTTTGTTTTTTTCCAGCACAAACTACTCCAAACAAGTCAAATAGTCAATTATAAAATTTCATACTAGGGGGATGTATATATTTTCTCCTGTAAGTAATTTTGAAAATGCAACCTTTCAGTAAAAACTAGAAATACATGCACACATATGCACAGACACACAGACAGGTGTGTATGTATATATGTGTGTTAGAAGTCTTTCTTTCTGTGAATGACCATTTGTTGTAGACTTTTAGTAATGGTAATACCTTGAGAAACAAATTTTGAGTCATTTAAAAAATCTTAAGACTTTGTTTACAAGAAATGCATGGGTCACTCTTTTAGAGAACCACATTTGTTTTTTCTGAGGTGTTTATCAAAAGGAGACATCGAATACACCACAGAAAAGCTAACTCAGGAAATTGGAAATCTCTGAGTATTGAACAAATTGTCATGGATGAAAGGACAACTGAGGCTTGAGAGAAGCAGTTTGGACTGAGATCCTCAGACATCTAACTTGGATGAAGACAGAGAACTAAGACCACCTGTCAACGTAGCAACGGTTTGCTATAGGACATTCCTATGTTGGAATACCAGACTGAAAGCCAGTAAATAATGCCACTACTTCAGAAAAATTTTATTTTTCTTGCTCATCTGGGGGAATAAAAAAAGCTGTATTATAGGGATAATAGTTTGCTCTTCAAAACTCACCCAGGGCCCTTGACTATATTCTCTAAGTCTTAAACTACTGTCTTGTGAACTTTCCCAAATCCAAATCCTGGTTCTCTACCTTGAAAAGTTTGCCTTAAATGACTCAAAACCATGACCCCAAACATTATAGATGTTCTTTCTTAAATAGCCCCTTTTTATTAAAAAGATTATTTATTCAAAAGAGAGAAAGAGCAGGTGTACAGGAGTGGGTGGGGAAGGAGGGTTAGAGGGAGAGGGAAAAAAAGACTCCATGCTGAGCAGGAAACTTGATGCAGGGCTCCATCCCAGGACCCCAGGATCATGACCTGAGCTGAAGGCAGATGCTTAACAAACTGAGCAACTCAGGCGCCCCTCAAATTTCCCCTTTTGAGACACTATTGGCGTTTCTGAAAGTGGAAATCTTTCTCACAAGTAATAGATTTAGCTTTGCTCAATCACTATGGTTTTGTCATGGTATTTTAAAGGAAATTTGTAGTTGACTGGGTTAAATAGCAACTGGAATTAGAGTAGGTCAATCAAAAGTTCGTTTTTGGATATGGTATGATCAAACATCTTGAAACCCACAAAGTAAAACAGTAAAAAATTTACTGCTTTATTAAAAACAAAGATTTGAAGAATTTAGGTTACCTTTCTTTAACTTCAGAAGTCTTATATCCAATAATGTTTATTATTAATAATAACATTATCATTATTAACATTAGTCATGTTATTCTTTGTCAAGTATGCTAGGGACTCTATAAATCAAAATTAACCCTCCCTCCTTCCTGCTCTCCCTTTCCCCCTTCCCCTTCTTCTTCCCCTACTCCCTTCCTTCCCATATTTTCTGATAGTGTTTTATTCTTTTTGAGTCCCTTTTTTTAAATCATTTATGGATGTCCCAGGGTAGTCTTTACTCCAGTGAAAGACTATTTACTGAAGGTCCTTTATATGTTTATATCTATCAACAAATACTCTGGGCATTTTCAAATTAAATTGTCTCCTTTCTCTTACTGGTGATGGAAAGTCAACACTCAGGAGTGGCAAATGTAGAAGACTTGCTATTTCCTCACCCTATCCTAACTAAAAAAAAAACTTGAAGGATTGACAAACATTAATGAGATTGTACCTATAAATTGTATAGTAAGAGTGCTTTTGCATTGTTACTGAATGAGCACAATAATGACTGCTTGTCATTATTTCTGAAATGTCATGGTCATTGTAAAAAATTTAATGCACCATTGATTACTTTCACTAAAGGTGAAAACAAAATAATATGCTAAGGCTTTGTTAAAACCTCATTAAAACAGAGGGTTTTTTTTGCAATTTTACAATATAGTGTTTCCATAATTAATAATATTCCATAATTAATATATCCATAATAAATAATAATAATAAATAACAATAATCCATAATTAATATTAGGCATCCAAGAGTAGAAGCAACTACTTCTTAGATTTGGAGATATAAATCTAGAGTCAAGAAAATGGGAATATTGAAAACACACTATTATTTTAGGAACATATTATAAAGAATTAAAAAATATAATTGAATGGAGGTACACTTTTTAAAAAAGATTTATTGGTTTATTTGAGAGAGAGAGAGAGCGGGGGGGGTGGGCAGAAAGAGTGGGAGACTCTCAAGCGGACTCCCCACTGAGTGTGGATCCCATCGTGGGGCTTAATCCCACAACCCTGAGACTGTGACCTAAGCCAAAATCGAGAATAAGATGCTTGACTGACTGAGCCACACAGACACCCTGGATTTATACCTCTGAAGATGAATAGGTGGATTGGAGACTGTTCCCAGGATGACCATGTGCTAACTATGGCAGGGTCACATAAGTGCAAGAGCCTGTGTCACTGTGTCACCCCAGGAGAAGTCTCATTCCCTTCCAGGAACACTTGGATCAAAGAGGGACACACTGGCTCCACAGAAAACTCATGGAATTATAAGACCCTGCCATTTATTTGACTTCTCCTGCATCCATATGATCAAAATGCAGGTTTCTTAGTTAATAGCTATGGAGACACCCTTCATCCTCTGCCCTGCCCGACTGCCTTGACTAAACACAAAGAAAAGAAGGAGACTTCAGAGGAGGGAGATACTTGGGAACTTTGTAGACAAAATCAGAAGAAACTTGAAATCAACAGAATAGGTCTCATTCAAGAAAGTGGCCCCACTACTATATCCTGACAGATCTGTGTGCACAAAAGTGGGCATGGCATGGGATTGCTTTGACTTTCTAGGTTTTCTGTAGGGCCAGGTGGGGCCTAGAATGGCAGAGTTCCAGGATATAATCAGCCCTTTCCACTTCCTCTGATATGCTATACAGGTAAAATAATTTTCTATTAATGCAGTAAACAAAACAAAGTTAGGAAGCACTTTTCTAGAGTCCTTCAATATTACAAGTTCCATGTTTGGTGACACTTAAAATCATAACAAAGCTTCATCTGATGACACAGTAGTCTTTCTTGACAAAGGACAGAAAAACAAGTCTCATTAACTTTACCAAGTGACTGATGTTAATGATGTCATCAAAGCATTACAGAACAATAGAGAATAATTTTAGAAGAAAATAAAGAAAGATTTGAATAAGCATGCTTATCATTAGCAAAGCCCAGAACTGTTCAACCAAGAAATGATGGGAGGGAAGAAAAAGTGTGGAGAAAGAAAAAACATGGGAGAAAAAGAAGAAACATTCAAATGCACGAGTGAAACAGGTCATGAATGATAAAGTGAAACAATTAAAATCTCTGGCTGAAACCGTGCTGAAGACCAGATGTTCCCTGATACTGTGAGAGATTATGTGGATGACAGGAACCTGGAAGGAGAGAAATTGAGGGAAGCAGAACATGGCTACCATCCAGTCTGCTGGCCAGAAGTGGATCTAAAGAGTCTCATTCGTGATGTTAACTCAAATATGTCCTTTAAAATGCCCGAATGGGGAAAAAAAAAAAACACAAGAACTATCCACAAAATTGTGTAAAGAACATCAAATGAATGAGGAGCTTAGAGGAAAAATAAAAAGTGCAAACAAAGCAATTGTCTACTGTCTGAAAATGTCCCAGTTTGAAAGTAAGATCCAGAAGCTTCTGCTGAAGCTTCAAATACTGCCTGCATCAAAAACATGTAACATAACTTCAGAGAAAATTGGCTGAGGAGGAAATATAATGCTTAGAAATAGAGAAGTAACTTCCCAGCATGTATAGAAACATGAAGTCTATGTATCAGGAATGCAACTTCTACAAGAGGTTGGCAAAGACATGAACAAAGAATTGGCGAGAAACACTCTCTCCTATCAAAAGGAGATTCTCTGTTACAAGAAAAGAATTCATGAAAGTGGGATGGCAGCTCTGGCAGCTGAGAGAACACCAAGATGATTTATAACAGGTAAATGTGGGCTAAGACTGAGCCCAACTTCTGGCCTTTCTCAAGTTGCCTTTTTGCTTCTGCTACTCTACCAGTAGCCACAGAAGTCCAGAACTGTCTGGAGATCACCTAGTTCATCAGGTGTCCTAGGAAGGAAGCAGATTGTGCTGCAAAAGCCCAGGGATCCTGGCTCACCTGCCCCTTTGACAGAGCAGGCCAGAAAATAGTGGATGCAGAATGGATTTGGAGAATGACCAGCACACTTGCTAGATTTGATTGAAACTCTGGGCGTGTGTGTATGTGTGTGTGTGTTATTGCATTTATTAACATCTGTTTGTTTAATGAATATCTATTGAGCTTCCACAATGTCTTCAGTCCTACTCTAGATGCTTGGAATGCAGTGATAAAAAAACAGCCCAATAAGATCTGTGGACTCACAGAGCTTATATCCTAGTAAGGGCAAGGCCAGATAATAATGAGTAAATAAGCAAATAGATGGTATTAAATGCTATGCAGACAATTACAATAAGGTGATGGAATAATGGAGGTTATAGGATAACATCAAAGAGGTGTCACTTAAGCTGTGATCTACTGGATAAGAAGACAGCCCAGGAATGTCAGGGGGCAGAATATTCCAGGCAAAAAGAATAGGTAGTAGCATAAAGGCCCTGAGACCTTAGCTTCTGGGGCCAGGGGAAAGGAGCCAAGATGACAGGGTAGAGGAGAGTGGTGAAGGGTGAACAGAACTAATTGCACAGCTAGTATGTTTGGTGGAGTGCATAAAACTAGGGAGAATTTTAGCCCCTGTGGAGGAAATGATGAGGGATCAAGGGGAGCGGGACATGTGATGTGTATTCTGCATAGATCTCTTTGGTTGTACAAAAAATGGAATTTAGGGGTTGTTCAAAAAATGGAATTTAGGGAGGGGCAGGATTTTGGTGAGGGGACATAAAACTATCTGCAAGAGAGCACTGGGGGCTGACACTGGGGTGGTCATCATGAAAATGGAGAAGTGAGGACAGATTAGGGCTTTGTTTAGGGGGTTGCCAGGGGCAAAGACAACTCTTGGATGTTTTCCAACTACTCTGAATATTGTTTGGCACTACTTTAACTAAGTCTTATTTAAATCTCTGCAGGAAAACCATGGAAAAAAGTCAACACAGTATAGGGTTACATCCTGTAAAATCCTGATTTTTCTACTAAAAAGAGTAATAGTGAGACTTTAATGACCCCAGGTGACTGCTCATATTGTTTTTCTATTGTGTTGTGAGGAATTATTACAAACTTGGTGACTTAAAAAAACAAAACCCACCAATCTGAAAAGCAAAACAAGCAAAGCATTACAAGAACAGTCTCATAGATACAGAGAATGAACTGATGGTTGCTGGTGGGGGGTGTGGGGACAGATTGGTGAAACAGGTGAAGGGGATTAAAAGGACAGTCATCCAGTTGTAAAATAAAGAAGTCACAGGATGAACAACAAAGGGAATATAAATAATGTTGTGAAACTTTGTATTGTGACAAATGGTAACTAGACTTCTCATGGTGATCATTTAATAATGTTTATCAATATCAAATCACTATGTTGTACATCTGAAACTAGTACGATATTGCATATCAACTAAACTTCAATAAAAATACCCACAAACTAATTATTTTAAAGCTCTGGAGGGTAAAACAGGAATAATTCAGACTTACTGGGCTAAAGTCAAAGTGTCAACAAGGTTGGTTTCTTCTGGATTCTTCTGCCTTTTGTGGCTTCTAGAGGCACCTGCCTTCCTTGGAGGTGGTCCTTTCCTCCATCTTCAAGGCCATCAACACAGCATCTTCTCTCTTCTCTGATCTCTGTTTCTTTTATCAAGTCTCCTTCTCTGATCATCTTGCCTCACTCTTTGCTTTATAAAGATTCTTGTGATTATATGGGAACCACCCCATCTCAAGATTCCTAATTTAACCACACCTCCAAACTCCTTTTTGCCATGGAAGGTAATATATTCACAGGTTCCAGGGATTAGGATGGGGACAGTTTGGGGGCAGATTTTAGTTAACCTACCTCACAATTCTTTATGCATTGCAGTTCTCCTACACTCATACTTTTTTTAAAAAAGATTTTATTGTGCTCGCTTTGGCAGCACATATACTAAAAAGATTTTATTTATTTATTTGTCAAAGAGAGAGAGAGCACAGGCAGACAGAGTGGCAGGCAGAGGCAGAGGGAGAAGCAGGCTCCCTGACGAGCAAGGAGCCCAATGCAGAACTCGATCCCAGCGTCCTGGGATCATGACCTGAGCTGAAGGCAGCTGCCCAACCAACTGAGCCACACAGGCGTCCCATACGCTCATACTTTCTTAAATAGTCCCTTTGTATATCAACTTTCTTTAAAAGAATCTATTTCCATTGTTACCTATTTTCTTGATTGGTTGCACGATCTTTATCACTTATTTCAAAAACAAATTGACAAGGTAAATACTTAGCATTTAATAAATATAATGTCATTAGTGTAGTACACAGTGCATGGGGGAGACAGAATACTGTCCTTTATGCTCCCCAAAGACATCCATGTCCTAAGCCCAAGGACCTAAGAATACGTTCTATTCCTTAACAAAATAAACTTTACAGTTGTATTTAGGGTTAAGGACTTTAAAATTCAGAGATTATTTTGGATGATCTAGGTGGAGGCTTAATCAAATCATATGAGCCTTTAGAAGCAAGAAAAAGATGCAGTTGCAGAAATCCTAGAGATTCCAAGAAGAAGTCAATGTGCTATCTCTGGCTCTGAGATGCACAGACCATGTCCAAAGACCAGGAAGCCTCCCTAGGAATCAAGGGCAGCTCTCAACTGGTAGCCAGCATGGGAATAAAGACATCAGCCGTATAGCTAAAGAGAACTGGATTCTGCTAACCTAAGGAATTTGGCAGCAGATTTTTCCCAGAGCCTCCAATAAGAGCCCGGCGGATCAACATCTTGATTTTTAACTTTTGAAACCCAAATCAAAAACTCACACAATGCAACTGTAGTGAGAACAGAATATGTGCTGTAAAATATTACTTTTAAAAAATTCATTGTTTATTTCTGATTACAAGAGTAATATGTATTCACTTTTGGAAAATAGGATCACATGGATAGTTACAAAGAAAAATTAATAATCCCACTAACTAAATACCATTACTGATAATTTTTTCCTATGTTTACGAGGAAACATAATTTTTTTCTTGGTAAACTAATATTATGTCATAATTGTATAGCCTTTTAATAGGTAACATTATATCATGAACATTCTCCCATGTAATTAAAAAGACATTAAAAACCTGTTTTTAAAATTTACTATGTGATATTTTTCTGAAGTCTACAATGACAAGACCTTTTTTCTCTCATTTTTTAAAAAGTGAGATTTACGTATGATAAAATGCCCAAATCTTAAGTATTCAGGTTGATCAGTATTGACAGATACACACAGTTATGTAAATCACTCCCTATTAACACATAGATCATTTCCATCATCTAAAAAAATTCCTTCTGTGCCCTTTCCTCATCAATTCCCACTACTTTAAAAACAACACCTGCTCTCATTTCTGTCATCATAAGTAGTTTTGCTGTCCTAGAACTTCACAAATGGAATCATACACCATTGCATTAGTCAGGGTTTTCCAGAGAAATAGAACCAAAAGGATATATATATACATATATATACATATATATATGTATATATATACATATATATATATACACATACACATATATGTGTGAACATATATGTATATGTGCACAGGGTAGGCTGGTAGGCTGGAGACCCAGGGAAGAGGTGATGTATTTCATATCCAAAAATTGCCTGCTGACAGAATTCTTTCTTGTTCATGGGAGAGCAGTCTTTGATCTATTGATGCTTTCAACTGATTGGATGATGTCCACAAACATTATGGAGGACAATCTGTTTTACTCAGAATCCACAGATTTAAATGCTAATCCCATCCAAAAGACAGCCTCAGAAACATCCAGAGTATATTTGACTAAATATCTGGGTACTGTGGCCCAGCCAAATTGACACATAAAATTGGACCATCACAAATTCATCCCTTGCCAACTTGACTACGATACACATCTCTTTAAGCCATACTTATTCTACTAATAAAGACAATAACAAGGTCATCATCCAGTGTACAATTGAAAATGAACTCTTTCCCAAGAGAAGACAAAAAGTCTTTGGGTGATGTTTACTGTTTCCTTTGGTATCTTGTAACTTAAACACTATAATATAAAGTTAATGATATAGGGGTGCCTGGGTGGCTCAGTTGGTGAAGTGTCTGCCTTCAGCTCAGCTCATGATTCTGGGATCTGGGTTCTGGGATCAAGAATCACATCAGGCTATCTGCTCAGAAGGGAGCCTGCTTCTCTTTCTCCCTCTGCCTGCCACTCTGCCTACATGTGCTCTCTTTCTCTGTCAAATAAGTGAATAAAACTAAAAAAAAAAATAAAGTTAATGATATATAAATACTATGATGTAGTCAATACATTTTATGTTACATGATAAGAGGAAAAGAGAAAAAAACAAAGATATAGATAGATACAGATATAGATGATAGAGATACAGATACAAACATACACAAACCTATTCATTATCAAATACATATTCAAACACAAACATAACAAAATGGGAAAGAAATACTTGTGATAATTACAGTCTTTATTTTTGTCATTGCTTATGTGGTCATATTTGGTATTTATAAATACCTTCTTCCAACTTTCATTTTGTGTTCCTTTTGTCTTCAGCAAGCTTCTCAGCTGGTCATAGTTCTTTACCTGGTGAGATGACCCAAACCTTTGTTTCCTAGGGGTCTAGTCCATTATTAGTCTTGCATGGATTAGACTGTTGTAGTTTTCCACTGACTTTAATCACAGAGAATGGTAATATCAACAAACACCCTAAGGGATCTCCTGTATTCCAGACATACTGTAATGAAAAGTGTTGGTGTTGGAGGAAAAACCTTTGCCAGATTTACAGCTACATAGCAGGTACCAGGGGATGTGTTAATTTTTTTGAGCAATGAAACCACATCTGTTAAAGCAATTGTAATTTGAGATGTCACTTGGTTAAATTAATGATAATCTACTGTCATTCTCCTAGTTCCATCTGTTTTCTTCCCAGACCAAATAGACTGGTTGAATGGAGAAAAGATGGAAATCACCACCCCTGCATTTTGTAAGTCCTTGATGGTGACAATAATCTCTGAAGTCCCTCCAGGAATACAGTGCTGTTTTGGTTTACTGTTTTTCTAGGTAGAAGCAATTCCAGTGGTTTCCACCATAATATCCCTAACTCCATAGTTCAGGGAACCGATTGAGTAATTTGCCGGAAGACAGCTTTTAGACTTGAACTGCAACACTGGCTCTTCCTTAGATTAAGTTTCTGGCCCACTCTACAGATTTGGATTTACCAGCCTCCATAGTTGTGTGAATCAATTCCTTAAAATCTCTCTCTCTCTCTCTCTCTCTCTCACACACACACACTTTACCTAACTCTGGAGAACACTAAGTAATACAGATTGTGCACTAGTCAGACTTCTCTAGTATCTAACTCTATAATGTTTCATGTTGAATTTTATCCCCTCAAAATTTGTATGTTGAGGTTCCAACCATGATACTTCAGAATGTAACCATATTTACAGATAAGGTCTCTAAAAAGTGATTAAAATGAGGCTGTTAAGATGGGCCCTAAATCAATATGTTTGGTGTTCCTATAGGAAGGGGAAATTTGGACATACAAAGAGACACTAGGAATGCACATATGCTGATGAAAGGCCTGTAAGGACACCACAGGAAGGCAGCCATCTTCAAGCCAAGGAGAGAGAAGGCCTCAAGAGAAACCAGACTTGAGGACACCTTGATCATAGACTTCGAGCCTCCAGAACTATGAGAAAGAAATGTCTGTTAAATCAATCAATATGTGGTATTTTTAAATGGCAGCCCTACCAAACTAATACACGAAGATTTGTTGGATTTTTTTCTTTTCCTATCATCACCAATACTATTCTTATATTTCACTTCCAGCAATTGTAGAAAATACTTCTTAACTTAATTAGCCACCCCATTATTAGTTTCTCCCTAGGGTTTGGAAGTTCCAAAGTTAGCAATCTAGAGAAGCATTTTGTATTTCTACCCCATTTAAATAGGATATGGTTTTCTCTAACTTTTCATAAGAACAGTAAGATGGAAATGGTAGCCTAATTTCCTAAACAGTTGTCCTGACAATCAGGAAAATCTTTAGCCCATATCCTGTGTCAGTGCACAGAATATTCCTCCCCCTTCGTGAAGCTGGGAGTTACATTCATTTTGACAAGTTCATTTTTTAAGTGATCTTATTTTATTTTGAAAGAGCATCATGCAAAGGTAGAGTGCCATAGTAAACTATGAATACTGTTGGAATATTCTGAACTTACAAAATATTTCCTTTTTTAAAATTTAAAGCTTTTGACCTTTTAAAGGAAAAGATGGAGCTAAATTTTTCTGGCTATGTACTGACTATGTGTGTATATGTGAGCAATGGATAAAATGAAAAAAAGTAAAGTAGAATACACATTTTACATGCATCCACATTATGAAAGTTCTAACAGTAAATTGTATTACATTCTTATAAATAAAATGTTGCTAAAGATAATAATAGTTATAATAACAGCAGCTTGGTATATTTACTATTTGATAGTGTTCTATGTACCCTACATTTGTTAGCTTATACCATTTTCATAACTTATGAAATAGGAATTATTATTTTGTCTACTTTACAGGTGAGGAAATGAAATACAGAAATTATACATCATAGTCCTAAAGTCAAAGTCAAGAAAGGAGGATATGTGAAAGTATGGGTTGAAACAGGGCAGTCTGTCACTAGATTCAATGCATTTGATAATGTAATGCATTGTCTTAACATGGAAACCTCAAGGATTTCCAAAAATAATAAAACATCTCTGTATTTCATTGCCACTGCTCTAAATAGATTTAGCACTTTCTGTGTATATTATGTAGACATCTATATGTGTATGTTCATGTCACTTGTGTCTTGACTCAAAAAAGAAAACTCGGTTCTGGGAGGTTTTTATATTTTTCTATGTAGTGATATTTAATTTGAATTAATTAAATATTTAATTTAATTTAATTTAATTTAATTTCTAGGTAGTGACAAAAATGTTTTTGTTATATTGTTTTTCCTTTGCACCCCATTAATAAAACACACCATACTATTATTTATCTCAAATTCAAGAAAGGTTTATAGAAAGAAATATTCGTAACAATAGCAAATGCTTAAATACTGCTTATAGTATGTTAGGCATTCTTATTAATGATTTACATTTCACTTATTTACTTATTTATATTTATACATAGCTTATTTAATTCTGATACTAAGCCTATGAGGTAGGTACTGTTATTAGCATCATTTTACAAGTAGGAAACTGAGGCATAGATCAGCCATATAACTTGCTTAAGGTCAAATCTGGATTTCAAATCTTAGATGACTTGTCCAGAGTGCATGCTTTTACCCTTTTCACCTTTCTGCCTCTCACTATTGCAAAAATCAGAAAGAAGTAATTAAAAACCACAAAGAAATGTAAGGCCAGTGTACACATGAATTTTTCTAGCAATTATTAAGTGAGAAATATTAGTTACCATGTACCTATAATAGATAAGTTTAATCCTTACCTAGTAAAATTGATAACATACTATGATTTGGAAACTTGTACCTACATAATTGTTTACTGGTTGTCTCTAAACCCCATTTGTGGCTAGAATCTATTCCTTCAACCTCTTGGATCTTCACTGGACCTGTGATTACTTTGATCAATGCAATATAGTAGATTCGACTTGTGTCGGTGGAAGTCTTAAATGTTTCAGAGAACTGGTACTTCAGATTCTCCCTTTAAGGAACCCATCAGCCATGTTATGAGGAAGCCCAAAGAATGAGAGAATTGAGGTCCTGGCTAATACCACCCATTGGGCTGAGTTCCACCTGAGAGCCAACACTGCATGCCAACCATTCTAGAAGATTCTCTGGCCCCTGTAGAGCTTCTCAAAGTCATTCTCCCCACTTGGAATGTTTCCACTAAGCCCTGCCCAAATTGCAGAATTGTGAGCAAAAATATCATGGCTGTTGTTTTAAGTTACTGTTTTGAGGTAGTTTGGTATGCAATATTAGATAACACAGATAAATAGCTTAAAATATTTTATTAAATGTCTATTTTAGCAATGTTAAACAGTGAAAACTATTGTTAACTCTTCCTTAAAGTTCTCCTAAGTTTTTAATCTTGTTTCATTTAGAATTATCAATATAATTTTTGTGTGCACATGTGTGTGGGTACCTTGAAAGTTACCTATACCAAAAGGGGATAGCCTGTACAATTATACTTTCAACTGGAAACTGTGCTTCCCTGAATATGCTTTTTGAAATGGATTTCGCAGAGTTGATCAAAAGAAATACTTGTGTGAGATTTGGAGAGAAGTGAGGCATTGGCCATTAATCTCTGAAGGTGTCACATGATTGTGACAAACTCACAAAAACTGGAAGATTCCAGCATACCCTCAGATCCCAGTGCTCTGTATCCAGGTCATCTTTCCTGCTGCTGACCAACAAGGCCTGTCCCAACTCTCCAGCTGCAGACCCAAAGAATTCTCTGTAGATTTTTGCATTACCTTTCATGGCTCCTTATCAGTGGCTGACTATGTGGTTTCTCAGACTGATTGGTCGGTAACTTCTCTCATTTCCCATTTCCCAATTTTCAGAACTTCTCTGCCAGAACTTCAGTTTCCCTGATTGAATCCTGACTGTTATGGGAATTATGGAGTTTCTGGTTCCCTGACAATCATATTTCAAATTTTAAAAGGAATGTGATTTTTATAGTATTCTGTGGTGTACTGGTAGCAGAGAGGTATGTGATGGTAAACTCATCAAACAATGTCTCAGCTTGTGTGAAGAACATACTTGTGTGAGGATAAACACAGAATATAAATGAGGACCATGATAACAAATGCCACAGGAATGAAGGTACATATTAGATATTTTTCTTTGCATCCTAGCTGAATTCCTTCAGTATGGTACACAAATAAAATCCTTGCCACTTTCAGTTCATTGCACAAGTATACATTGAAAGGCATATTATGTAATTGCACTAAATTAAGTATCAAAATAAAAAAAAA